>WMED01009096.1:2644-16517 GCA_019650415.1 Pipa parva | reverse complement strand
AGGAGATCTGCATGGAGGAATGGGCCAACATACCAACAACAGTGTGTGCCAACCTTTTGAGGATTACAGAAAACGTTTGACCTCTGTCATTGCCAACAATGGATATACAGCAAAGTATTGAGATGAAATTTTGTTACTGACCAAATACTTATTTTCCACCATAATTTGCAAATAAATTCTTACAAAATCAGACAATGTGATTTTCTGGATTTGTTTTCTCAGTTTGTCTCCCATAGTTGAGGTCTACATATGATGTAAATTACAGACGCCTCTCTCATCTTTTTAAGTGGTGGAACTTGCACTATTGGTGACTGACTAAATACTTTTTTTCCCCACTGTATGACATGTATGTATTTATTTTTTTCTAGGAGGCAGTATAGAGAGGTTGCACATTTCTGACATTCTTGTAAACATTGCTGTAGAACTCTGCAAAATAAGTCGTATATTTTTATATGAAATTCTGTAAGAACTTTCAAAAAGTTTATAACATATGTATGTAAATGTAATGTCACATTTTCATAAGGAGATGAATTCATAATGTGCTTTATTTATCATCACATCAGTTCTGTAAGCTGCACAATTTTACTCTACATTTAGTTTTCTATTTAGAAAATGAAGAAGAAAGAAATAACAGAGACATAAGCGGTTAGTGCAAAACCAATGGCACATTAACAGAAAATCAGACTTGCCCATGGTTTCTCGGAAAATCTTATTTCCCTAACACCCCTAATGTATAATTGATAACAAGTGTCTGACAATAGGAAAAATCTAAATCATTGCTATGACAAACAAAATTTAAATCAAATTGACCCTGCTGCCAACTTTTCCACTGCAAACTTCAACGACTAGATTTTCCGTGACCGTGATCTATATTTTGTCAATGTATTATTATAATTAATAATTAATTATAATAATTGTAATAATTATTATTGTTATTAATCTATAACAATTTACCTGTTTATAAAAAAAAAAAATCTCAAATATTGCTCCTTTTAAATCTTTTGTACAGAAATGCAGTTAGCAAATTTTAACATTGTGATGGGTCTAAACACAAGTGAAAGCAGAGAGGAAAGTTGCATTCTCGTAAAATGATGACGTGTGTGAAAAAAATGTCTTGTAGCAACACAAGCAGAGCTGGAAACTGGGATATATTTGCAGGGAATTTCAGAAGTCTTCGTCTATAGAATTTGCACGATTCCTCCATTTCCAAAGTATTCATATTAACTTTTAATAAGAATTCATATAATTAATTGAATTCTTATGCAATTAGAATACATTAGAATAAAGGCAATCATTGAAGAATGTTGTACTGTTGTTATTGTTTTGACTTATTCATCGGGTCTTCCACGTGGACCCAAAACCATGTCAAGTAAGGCTAGGTTCACACTAGCGTATTGTGCACAGTGTATTGTTTTTAAAAAATCTCCGGCAAAAATACTCTGAGAAAAATCACCAGAGAACAATGCTAATGGAAGACAAGTGATCACACTAGCGTTCCATTGAAAGCGTATTAGGCTAGAACTCTGCCTGCGGTATTTTTTTGAGCACACAGAATGTGGCGTATTTTATCTGACTAGATTAATTTCAATAGGACTTTAACAGTTGCAATCACACACAGCGTAAGAATGCACTGCGTTTTCACACTGACATTTCATTTTGTAATAGGAAAAAAGGCAGGGAAAAAACACGTGGGGCAATAAACGCGTAGGATTGGACATGCTGGCATTGCATTTCATGCATTTTCTTTTATAAAGAAATAAAGTATTTAACTATTTCTACTGGAGCGCTGGAGATTTGCATTTTTTTTTCAGTTTGGATATTTGTGGCTTTGAGACAGGTTTTCTCCAGTGCACCTGGCAGATTTAACTCTTAACTCTTATATTTTGTTTAAGCCACTGTGTTCCTTTTGGCAGATCTAGCTGCTGACCTAAAACATCTTGTGCACTTACCACAACCTAAGTGCATAGTCAGTCAGACAATAGTAGTATGTGGAGTCAAGCAAAGCTATGCGAATGTGACCACTGAAGTGCAGTGACGTCATCCTCACCACATCTCACTAACTTTACATAAGGGAATAATGCATCTATTTCTGTGTCACCTTGTTCTTAGGTCATGTTGACACTTGATCCCAGTGTTTATTGTCACTTTTGAATGAACTGTTGCCGTGCACAACACTAGAGCCCTGCCATCAACTCCCTAATTCACCACTCTGATCTGACAAAGGGAAACAGCTGAATTCAGAGCAGTGCACCTGTCCTAATTTACCATTTTGAAAGACTCGGCTGCTTGCTAAATCGGTGAATTACCTATGAATGAGCACGAAAATTAATGTAAAAAGGTGCTTAATTCTACTACCTTCGAAAGCATTCAAATTGATTGCATATTTGCCACATCACAGAGTTTGCTTCACACACAATACAATATTGGGAAGTGGTGAATAGATGACCATTTCACGACTATTTGGACTTAACCCTCTTTGGGTATTTGCAGTGCTTTTTTTGCGCAGGTACGCTGTGGTACGGAGTACTGGAAAATCTGAAGACTTTTGCTCTGAAGACTTTTTGTTCAGCGCAGCAAGGTAACCGGGATGGCACAGTGTTCAGTGCAGCAATGTAACGGAGATAGAACAGTGTCCACCAGCCGGACCCATTCCAAGAAGCAGCAGTGGCTCAACTGATAAAGGCGAGAGCCTCCCAGCAACTCTCTCTCCCGAATGCAGTGAAAGATGACATGGAAACACTCGATGACAATAACTTACAGAAATTATCGAATCATCGAGGAGCACCGATTAACTGGAAAATCATGCCGATTTGATTTATAGTCGATAGTATCGAAATGTGTACCGGCAAATATTTATTTACAAAAAAGCACTGGGTATTTGCAGTCTAAACGGCAAAACAGAGAGTTAAAATGAACTACTGTTATGGTGCATGCTTCTACCTTCAAGGGCTAAGGGAAACTGAAACAGAAATAACTCAATCAAAGAAATATATAGCCTGGATCTTTAACTGTGCCACATCTATAATCTGTTATTCAAAAGATACAAGCTGACCTTGGAGAGTAAAATAGAAGATATTAACAAGCTGAAAATTCATATCAATCTAGTTGCTGAACAATGATATCCTGCGAAGAAAAATGTTCAATTTCCACCATAAAAGTCTATAATAAAGTGATCATATACATAAGGAATAAAAAAGAGATGCCAATAATGGCTTTGACTTAATCATCACTGTGAACAGCAAATTGAGGTGGACCCATGTCACATCAGAGTGAACCAATAAAAGCTTAGCAGAGTCACTCATTTCATCCTTCAATTGCAGCATGAATTGGGAGAGGGCTTTTACAATTTCCAAACACAGCAGCAGTTAAAGATGTGGTGAGAGGGAAAGAAGAGACGCAACATAATTTACACAAATGTAAAACTACTGCACTAATTGCCCATGTGATAAAGCATAATTAGACTTGGAGTGATTCCTGCAGGCAAATCTGATTTGTTTAAACTCTTATTTACAGTATAAGGCTGCTCCCCTTTCTTTTTGGAAGTTGCCCTGACCTGGTACCTAATTAAAGTATGATAAACTTTATATCCTAAGGTACACATAAATACCTGGAAAAGCTGCCCTGGAGTCCATTTCTAAGACTCAGGGAAATACTTTAAAATGAAATCTTGCACTTCTTGGACTTTTCTACCTGTTACAAGTTTCTTTGACAATATATTTTGCAATAATATCCCACACTTCATTGCATGATGAATGCCCAAATTGTCCTATGGAAGATTCTAGGCCCATAATGTAGTATTTTGTGTTGGTAAGGCTTTATTTTAACTGCAAAAGCTTAGTGACAAGGGAATTGTGGGCCTTCAATTATTTATCACCATTTCTGACAGAAAGTTTATTTGGAGATATTATACATTTGTTCTGGCAGAATACATAATTAAACAGCACTGGAAAAAATCCCCTAAGATTCTCCATATAGCGTCTGCTTAAGGGAAAACTGTACACCACATAAATGGAATTATCAGAACATCTAGAATGAAATATAACCCCAATGCTTTGAAATGTTATTAATTCATGTGGTGTACATTTGTAACAAGCTCTGTACAGTTTTTTGGAAAATAAACAAACTTCAGTTTATTAGTGTCAGAGTCTTCCTGGGCATGGAGGCTGGAGGGCATACGAGAGATATTTATAAAGGTTTCCACTGAAACTTAGAGGATTGAAAACAACTTTTAGACTTAAAAATGAATTAAAAGTGACTTTGGATAAGACAACAAAAGCTTTTGTAAATAGGCGTTGCTGGCATAATAAAAGAAAGAACATGGTCTTTCCTGCATTAAGTGGTCGAAATTCATTTCCGCTTTCTATAATTATCAGTCAAGTGTGACTGAAATCCTATAAATCTATTATTGAAGAAAAAAGAGTCAAATCCATTGACCTACTGCCTACCTTCTGAAACCATGTATGTCTTAAGTGGGTGCAACAAAATCCTTTTTCTATACATCAGTAAATGTAGTGACACTGATTACCAAAATGTATTTTGGATTTGGATTTGGCTTCCTCACTGCCCTAATACTTATGGCTAATCTCAGTAAAGTGCCTGTATATCTTTATTATTTAAATAGTGAGGTTATTGGTACAAATGCATGGTAAAATACAGTATATAGCCTTAAAGGGGCACTATAGTGCCGATATAACTGCAAACATGCATATAAACCTCCTTTATATTAAGCCAATTGCTGACACTTGCAATGCGGGCAAAATTTATTAAACTCAGAAAAACTCGTTTTCGCTTTTCTGAGTTTAATAATCAGGAGAGCACCCTGAAGTTTCTCGTGGTATAAGTATAGCGAGATTAGCTTCCATTGATACTTGCTGTGAGAAACTTTTTCGATTGAATATATCCAGTGGCAGTCCTGGCCCTATTGTAGCCCTTCCCCCCCACCCGCACCCCCTCCATCCTGCCCTGTGCTGCCCCGCGCCCCCCCTTTTCTACGTGCCCCCCCCTTTGCCCTGTGCCCCCCACTCACCTCCAACTGCATTCCAGCGATGCACCTCCTCTAATGAGGTATGTTGAATGCGATGGCACTCCTTAGATATTCGGGTCTTGCTGGCAGCTGCCGAATACAGCCGACAAGACCCGAAGCAGCCAAAGACTGCCACATTTAACTTACCTCATCAGAGGAGGTGCATCGCTGGAACGTTGTTGGAGGTGAGTGGGGGGCAGAAGGCAAGGGGAAGGGGTGTTGTGGGGCAGGGAGGTCAATTTTAGCGATGGGCGATGTGGGTGACAGCGCCCCTCAAATAGATTGTGCCCTTGGGCCGTCGCCCACCTCGCCCATCAGTAGAACTGGCTCTGAATATATCCATGGAAAGGTAGCTATACAGTATGGATACCTTTCCATGGATAAATTCAATAGAAAAAGTTTCTCACGGCAAGTATTGATCTAAGCAAATCTTGCAATACTTAACACGAGAAACTTAAGGGTGTTCTCCCAATTATTGAACTCGGAAAAGCGAAAACGAGCTTTTCCGAATGTAATAAATTTCATTCAAATAATTAAAAAAGTTTATGGAAAAAATAATACTTGCCATTTGTGTCACTATTTAGTTCTAAACAGAGGTGACATTTTCCTCCCCCTTCCCTTTCTCTTTTGCAAGTTAGGCAACATGAGAAGAAAAAGCTGCCTGGCTGCTATTGGTTAAGCAGTTTGCTGACAGTTTGGCATAATAAATTAAGTTTGTTTACTTTTGGATTGCAGGAGATTACAGACTGAAAGCTGACTTGTGCACATGTGCTAAGTAGTAAGTAGGGAAAAATGACTGGGGGAGAACATTTTGGAAAACTGGCTGGTACATATCGTAAATACATTCCTGGTGCGGGAGTTTTCAAAAGCTGCTTAATCAATCTTCCTGCTTCAGATGAAACAACTACTGGGGAGAAACACTTCTCACTAAGGTATAGTACTGCATATGGAATGATGTAATCGGAATAGTTCCTTTAAAGACGAATAATTATTTGATCCCTTGCTGATTTTGTAAGTTTGTCCACTGACAAAGACATGAACAGTTTATAAATTTTAAGGGTAGGTTAATTTTCACATTTAGAGATATCCAAATAATAACCAGAAAAACACATTTTATAAATTATATAAATTTATTTGCATTTTGCAGTGAGAAATAAGTATATGATCCCACTGACAAAAAAGACTTGGTGGCAAAACCCTTCTTGGCTAGCACAGCAGTCAAGGAAAAAAATCAGTGTCAGTTGCTCAATCCTTCATGTTAAAGCCTCCAAGGTAATAGTAAAAATAAACGGATATTCCCAAATCCAAAAGGATACAATGAAAACAAATGATCCCCGGCACTCCACAAGTATAAAACTCAAGTAGTTTATTAGTCAAATGTTAAAAGGTCCATAAATGCAATAAAAGAAAGGCAGTGTCAGCACCTTATGCATTTCACGCTGTGCGCTTAATCATAGGGGGGAATTCACCATTCAGCGAAGTGAGCTCCAAAGCCTTCGGCTCACTTCGCAAATGGTATTATGCGTATGCTGATGTCCTGCGCGTGGACATCAGCATGAGCATTAAAGGGATTCCCGTCTGGGCGAGACCAATCCCTTTAATGCGCATGCTGATGTCCGCTTTGGAGCTCACTTCGCTGAATGGTGAATTCCCCCTAGTGTCTATGATTAGATAGATCACACTATGATTAAGTGCACAGCGCGAAATCGAATGGGTTTTTACCGATATCAAAATTCGAACGGACACTTGAAATCAATGGGCCATCCAAATTTCGATATCGGTAAAAGCCATTCCATATCGCGATATCGATAATTTTAATGATTTTAATAAATTTCGTCCTCTAGAGTTCATAGTTAAATTATCATTATTTTACATTAGTTGGGAGATTATCAGTGGTTCTTTTTGTGGTAACAGGTTATATTTGAACCTATAAGCTCCTAATCCCTTTTGGATTGGCATAGCAGTTATTACTACATAGAAATGGTGCATAATTTCTTGAATTTATATAGCATTGCATTTGTTGGTCTTCTTCCATCTTTTAGCTACTGTATTAATGCAACAGTGTACCTATTTATTTGCTTCTATTTAATAAATCCTTTTGCTGTATACATTCTTTAACAGTTTCCATCCTTTTATAGTCAGTTTGTTACTGAAATTCTCTCTCTCTCTCCTACTTCCTCTACAGAATTTCAGTTTAAAATCTTAAATTTGATTTTATTTTAATTTTACCAGTTTCTTCTTGTAAATTTTTATTAACTGGGCATGTTTTTTTTCTGCTTCTGTTTTTTTTAATCCAGTCTATTCTCAGATTGTGAATATAACTTATATTGATATTATTCAGAAACATGTTATATTTTCTAAATTGATGATAACACAGTAGGATAATGAGATGCCCATTAAGTCTTTTTGCTGTAGCCCTTCTCTTAATAAATTTCCATGGAAACAAGCAGTTCAGTGGAACTGAGAACAAAGCCAACATCACAGGCTATTGGCCTATATTCTTGACTTTAATAAGCATCTGAGTTAACACTCTGTTATTGTTTAAAGGTGTTTTGTTAAGTTACAGATGAAGATCCCATAGAAGCATTACTTTATCTTATAATATTTATTATGCTTGAATATGTGATGTTAGGATTTTGGCAAATATAGAACAAAAAAAAATATTTGTAATGTCCAGAGTTAAACGTTAGCGTTGATGGTTCATTTCACGTATTTCTCAGTGGAATAGGTTCTTGTTATAGGCAGAAATATAACAAGGATTATTTATTTTATATGATAGAATTATATATTAAAATATCTTACCGAAAGCTTCCACAGATCCATAACAGAACAAAACGTTAGCTTGTATATCTGCAATATAAACCAGCATCAAAGCAGTTATGCAATGACCAAGATTTAGTGGAAAATATTAAAATACAGAGTTAAAAATAAATACCATTGCAAAAAAAATCCAAACTGTTGTGGAGGTTATTATGGGCTGTGTTGGTCTTGAGTGCTGGGGCCTATAAGGAAACAAGATTAGGGGCCCACTAATCAAGAGATTTTCTTCTGTCTCTTGTGTCCATATGATTTCCTTGTACCCTACTTCTATTTAGGGGATAATTCAGGAAAGAGCGAAGTTACCTTGTGATGCTTCTCATCAGTTTGCCGAGATGGGTATGCTCTCCCTGGTCTCCTGCACGCGGAGATCAGCAAACGCTTTAAAAGTACTTTAAAGGTACCTTTATAGCGTTTGCTGATCTCCGCTTGCAGGAGACCAGGGAGTACATACCCGTCTCAACGAACTGAAGAGAAGCATTACAAGGTAACTTCACTCTTTCCTAAATTACCCCCTTATTAGTCTCCAAACCATTACCCTCAGAAATATTCCATAATTCTGCAGTATTACATTCTAGGAAGGCCTGCTAAAGCCTTGGCCCAGCAGGACATAGGGGTATAGGGGTCTCTTCTGGTGGACACAGTATGGCACTAATCATGGCTCATAAATACTAAATATACAATAAAAAAATTAAAATATATATATATATATATATATATGAAAAAGACTATTTGTTAAGTTAATATATCTATTATTCTAAATAACTTGGTGGATTTACTTATGTATCAAATGTTCCCATTTAAATTTGATCTGTCATATAAAAGAACAAGGAAAAAACCTATGAGGGGAGAGGACAGGGTATTCAACATCTACACTCTACTAATTATTTATCTCACTGAGTAACTGTAAAATGTGTTGGGAGGGACCTGGTAAAGTGGAAATAGGCAAATATTCCATAAAGTACAATATAAGTGACAGATACTACTTTCATACCAATGTCTAAATTCTGTTATGTCAGCATTATGCCACTGCAGTTCACATGTGATCAAATCTGAGAATTTAGAAGTGTTTAATTTATAGTTATAGCTCCAGGTCAATATGCCCTTTATTCCTATTTATATAAATGATCTTATCACCCTCTTCTATCAATCCATTATTCCAAATATAAAGTTTTAATCAGATTCCTTTGTTAAATTTAACATGAATTAAACTACTTACTGTTTGTTTCTTGTATGTCTTCTTTTCAATACTATCCTAATCATCAAGATGGTGCTGTCCAGTGTCTTCCATAATAATGGTGACTGAAGGTGATTATATTTTACACCACCTATTGGAGACAGGTCCTACCGAAATAACATCATATAAAATAAACTAATTGGAGTTTTGGGCAGGGATACCATCAGAAATCATGGGGCCACTCACAACACACGGGGTACCCAATATTTGTTTTTATTAACACACCCCAGTTACACTGTGAATTGTCCAGATACACTGATCAGTGCAATTCCATTTGTCAGTACCTAGAACTCCACAAGTTAATCGCTGGCTGGACCATCTACAACAGTACCCTGTGAGTGACTTTGAAGTTAGAGGTTACAAAATCATAACCAGGCTTTAATTTGATAACATGTTTACTTTTTTCTTTTGGTTAATAACTTATCAAGTTGTCACGTATCATCATTTCCCCCCTACCTTCCTTCCCTATTATATCTCCTCTTCTTAGCTTTTTTACTCCTTTCTATAGTATTTGATTTGTATTTTCTTTCCCCATCTGTCTCCATTCATACATTGTCATCTGCAACAGTTTTCAAATGTATTCCCCTTAAAGTGCTTTCCTGTTATTGCATTTATTCTTCCATTTTTTAAGTTATTTTCTCTCCTCTCTTTACACTCTTAAATAATTTTTCCTTTTCCTTGAGTCTTCCAGTTCTTTCTACCATTTTCCCCCATTTCTTATTTTTTACACATCAGTCTCCATCTTTTTTTTTTTTACTTCTGCCTTTAGCATCTCCCAGGCCATATTTTCCACTTCCCATTGAAAGGCTTAATTTTATGCTTTATGAAAGTGAGCACATTGTGTGTTACTCCCTATACTTGTGACACGCTGGTTTGTAAAAACTCAGTGTTGCTGACTTCATTCAGCTAGATCAGCGATAACGAACCTATGGCATGCACGCCAGTAAGGGCATGTGCTCCTTTGCCACTGCTGCCTTCAGTGTAGGCCGCGCACATAACTTCACACCGCGGCCTACACTGAAGAAGCATTTGCTCGCTAAGGAGTGCTTTTTCCCCAATGCAGGCACGAAGATGACACTTATCAGCACCAGCACTTCGGGGGACGGTGTTGGTGAGTGACGTTACCTTTTTGACTGTCACTGAGTTAGATTCATGTTTGCAGTGCTTTATTGGCTTGTGAAACAAACCTGGGATACATGAAGTGCCAGGCTTCAGATTTACTAAAAAAAATGTCTCCTATTCTACTCTTGATATGTGCTGACTACCTTCTACCTGTCTTGTCTGAAAGAAGTGAGCATAAACTGAGTCTAATACTGTACATAGACTGATGTGGTTAATGTAGAATTGTAAACAATGAAAAATGTTTTTTTTTCTGGACATAATATTAAAGCCTTGCCTAAGGTAATGTAGCTGTAATAACAATGCAAATAAATACGAAAAGGTGACATGTCACTCATTAAGACAGGACTATTGTAAAAAAAACAAGTCCAGTGTTTATTGCTCTGCTGAATCCTAGAATTTTAGTTATATCCAAAGGAATCATTTCACAGAATGTTCTCCTTATTATAATACATTTCTCAGTCAATAACCATTACTTCTCTTGAGTGTTATTCAGTCAGATGGAAAGTCTGCATGATCCATTTGTTAATGAAGCTAATGTGTCATCTATTGTAAATGTTCAAATCTAATGGGAGTAAACATTAAATGTGAAATGGCTTGTAAATTACTTAAACAATGTTGGTTATGTGAGATATTTATAATTGAAATACAATATGGCCCCCTTTTTATAGCTCAGTATAAGATTAATCTTACTGCACACTTTATCACTCTGCGTTATTCAATTAAATACCATTTGTAGAAAAACAAGATAAAAAATGAATATTTACCACAGCACATGAAAGTAGCTGTGTTATATTAGTGCTTTTATTTGATTGAATACTATTTACTAAAAAGTCAGGGTAGAAGGGATGTTTACATGTTAATCTTGCACTGCATGTAAAATGCAGATCAGCTGCTTGTACTAAAATGAAATCCCAAGAAGATCAGAAGTTGTGGTGATATGTAAGTTGAGTGGCATAGTGATTCACCTGGTATAAAGAATGGCAGACCAGGATATGCTAGTCACAGTCTATAGATATGAAGCTACATGAGTTAACAAGAAAATGGCCTTCTCAGGTTGGTCAGATGGGGTACACCACTACCATACACTACCAGTGCTTGAAACATTAAAATAAGAGGACAACTTCATAATGCCAAGACTAGGAAGGAGGGCAGGATGCAGGATGGCATTTCCTGCTCTTGTCTCTCCACCTGGCAGTGATGAGCACAGCTAAAACAATCCTGCTCACTCCCTTTGGCTATCTGATTTACAGGAACCAAAAAAATCTCTAGAATTCAGTGTTATGCTTCTTTTGTACCTGTTGATCTAATTTCATCAAGCATTACCAATGAACTGCTCATAAAAAACAACATATGTATTAAGGACCTGTACTTTCTAACCTTCCTAAATAGCAGCTAGAACCCTACAATCTTATTTGTAATTGCAATATACAATTTAAGAAAAGCAATTTACTTACCAGGATGCTGGGCGATAAGTGACTTGCGGTCCAGCTGACATGGGTGCAAAAATGAAGCCAATGTCCCATAGTGGCATTTCATGAACCATGCTGGTTTGTACAAACTCAGTGTTACAGATTTCATTCAGCTAGATTCATGTTTCCACTGCATTATTGACTTGTGTACCAAGCCTGGGTTACATTAGGTGCCAGGCTTCAGATTTACTGATCCTGAAAAAAATGTATCCTATTCTTCTCTTGATATGTGCTGACTACCTCCTACCTTTTGTGGATATTCCCCTGTTTAGATTCCAGACCAAGACCTTGATTGGCTCCCTTGCTTATCTTTTATCTTGGTTTCTGTTCACATTATTATAGAAAAGACTGATGATCAGGTAACTATATAACTATTTGTACAACAGCTTCCAACAATGTTTTCCAAAAGCATATTAACAAAGCACAAGTTCTAATTTATAGGACACTGGCAAGTCTATGTCATCAATTTATATTCTAACTTTGATGACCAGGTGGTATTCCACAGGGGCTATTCAGTGGGCTAAGCATTATTTAGTACATAAATTGGGTTCTGACTAAATTAAATGGGCCATAATAGACATAATGCAATGTATGATTTATCTTTATGGGGTGTGCATAATAATGCCATATTATGCACACCCCATAAATAATGCCATTTATTGTATGCCTTATCCAACTGTGACATGAAATACATGCCAGGATCCTGTAGGGTTAATGCTCATCCTTGAAAATTCCTAGAATATCAATTTTAAGGAGGAAATATTGTGGTAGATTTGCTTCAATCGATACTTGCCGTGAAAAACTTTTTCTATTGAATTTATCATGGAAAAGATAGCCATAGCCATATTCTATATTCTATATTCAATAAAAAAAGTTTCTCATGGCAAGTATCGTTCAAAGTAAATCTCGCGATATTTACTGCAAGAAACTTCAGGATGTTCTCCCAATTATTAAACTTGGAAAAGTGAAAATGAGCTTTTCCGGGTTTAATAAATTTCACAGTTTAAGAGTTCCCAAATTTCTCTGTTATTATTGAAACTGTATGTACTGTAAGACCATATGTTATTGCTTCTGATGTGTGTATGTTATTAATAATATACTCTGTTACAGTCAGACTTCTATAATAAAGTATTATTTGGGTATACCAAACAAATTTACTTATAAACATGTTTTTAGGAGTAATCGGAACCTTGTTTTTCAGTTCTGTATGTCAGTAACTGATCCTTACACTGTAAATATCTAATCTATCATTTTGAGAGAGCGAGCCTTTTATAGGATGGAAGCCTCAGCACTTTGATATACAGTACAATACTGTTATAGCAGGAATAATACATCTTCAATTGATGAAATATAGAGAATCTTAGGAGAACAGTAACATGGTTGGATTTTTTTTCAGTATGTCACTCTTATGTTGTATGGGCAACAACTCATTACATTCTAGGGGTGAAAATTATTAAGGTCAAAAAGACCGATCTCAGCTTTCCAAGTTTATCCCACAAGATCTCGAGTTGATTGTGTGAGATTATTGCTCGAGTTTTTTTATCAAATTTTTTGATGGAAAAGTAGCCATACTACTAATGTAAAGTATGCCTACCTTTCCATAAAAAAATTTGATCGAAAAACTCGAGCGACAATCTCGCGGGATAAACTCAAAAAGCCGAGATCAGTCTTTTCGAAGTTAATAACTTTCGCCCTGGATGTTTGTGTAGCAATTTGAGGAGTATGATAACCAGGAATGGGCAATGTAAATACACTCAGAATTGAATACAACATATGGAAAGGAATAATTAAAGAACAAAAAAAAAAAAAGATCGTGGTAGGCCTGGATTTTCATTTTATTTAAAATACAATAAAATTTGAAAATACCATCTGCAGTTTCTTTTTAAATGAGGAAAAAATATTTTCATTACATGTGGTACTATACTGGAATGTTTCCTTTATGGTTATATGCAAAAAAAAAAACAAAAAAAAACAGTTTTCCTTTGGTTCAGATAAAAGATAATTTCTATGCTCACCTGCCCCTTCAGCCATGTTTCATAACATGTTTAACTAAATATACCTGTTTACTAAGGTGTCAGGCCTCTGCATTAAGTTGGTGTGTAGAAATCTTCAGGCTGGCGCTGATTGCATAGTACATCCACCGTCCTCATCCACAAATAATTTATATTTTAACAACAATGAAGTGTTTATCCCATTCGCACATCC
>WMED01009094.1:0-16517 GCA_019650415.1 Pipa parva | reverse complement strand
TTTCTTGTATACCAAGTGAGGGGCTTATTCAGCAAAGTGCAGATTCAACAATTAAAGTCATCTGATGTCAATACAGTCCAACAGACCCAAATTGCTATTTGAACACAATGAATGCTATTTCATGTGTAATTCTATGTAGTCAGAATAGTACTAGGTGCATAGTGATGCAAATTCAGTCAAGCAAAGTCATCTTTACAATGTCCCGCTAACTTTACCAAGTGAATAATACATAATTTTCTATATCACCATGTCCCTAGTTCATGTTGTCTCTTGGTTGCAGCCTTTATAGTTTCTTTTGAATGAATACTCTCCTTACACCAAACAGGAGCCCTGCCGTCAACCCCTGCTTTGATCTGGCAATGTCAAACTCATGAATTCGGTGCATTAGGCCTTGCTAAATTTGCCACTTTGTCGCACTCTTTAGTTTAGTTAAAAGATGGCTGGTCACAAATTCACAACATTGCAGAGTTGGATGAATAAGCGACAGACTAGATATTAATATGGATATTGAGAATAGTCTACATATTGACACAGTTGGTGATTATTATAGCCTTATAAATAAATTAGTAAATGCTTCTGATACTATTAAATAAAAAGTATGTCTTACTGAAACAGTAATAGGGTTTCTTTAAGAACACAACTGTTCATAGAATATATGGGAGTAGGTTGCTAAAACTGTTACCATTTTTAGTAATATGTGTTGTATTACCACTTGCACTACTGAGGTAAAATGAAGTATCATGTGCTAGATTCAATGAAACTCTGCTCCCTGTCCTTGAATTACCAGGAAGCATTGTTAAATGTTTCCTTGAATAAGAGAGCACTTCATTGTTTGTTTGAAATAATCGTACAAAGCCTTCCTTCTTTAAAAAATACATAATTGGTCAATATTACATTTCTTTATAGTTAGAACTTACTTTGTTTGACTCTGTTATCCTACTGTCTCCAGAGTGATAGACTCGATAGATATCAAAAGACTGCTAGAGCAGAGAATAACAGGGGGACTGTAGGTCACTGCCTGACACATCTGCTTCCAATAAGTGGAATAGGTTCACATGGGGATTCCTGTGGTATTCTTGAATGTTAGTTAGGAAGCCTGCCTCCGCATTAATGGTTATTTTTACAGTATTTAAAGTGGACCTGACAGGTCCACTTAACAGACTCTTTTTCGGAAGCAGGGAGTTGCTAAAAGCATTCAGCTAAGACTGTAGTAAAAGAAGCAAACTCATTGCTTCTTTTCTGATCCGATGCCTGACTTGAATGAAAAGTCTGGTTGGGCGGTGCTAAATGATGATTGACATTATAGCTCCTCCAATCAGATCCCTGTTAGATTGTGATTTAAGGGACCTGATTGGAGAAACTTCAGTGACAGTCATTCTTTTAGCTCCGCCCAACCTCACTTGAGATTGGAGCAGACCCTGAAAGGTCCAGTTTAACTACAATGAAGTAGAGGATCCAGGATAGGCATTTAGAGTAAAGGGACTGCCATTTTTATGTTTAAATATCTGCATTTTTAGACACATACAGTATGTCCATCCATATTCATGGATCTATTTGGCCTTCAGACCATTTTAAAGTGGTAGGAGTTAAGGACTGACTCTGATAAGGACTGTTTAAGTTGTACTCAAACATGTAGACATTGATGTGAAACACTTTTAACTATTTGGATCTGCAGAATTGTTTTCCTGTAATTTACTTTTCCAGGCCCAAGTATTTGTTTTAAATGTAGTATCTGAAGGTTCTAATCATTGACAAGTTGAGGATGAGAATGAAAAAATTCAATTGACCATTAAGGAACTGTGACACTTGTAATATGGTTTTGAACACAATTCTTGCACTTGCATCCACATCCAATCGGGATGGATTTACCACTGCTTTACTCAGGGGATAGGCCCAGCTTACATTAGGAGTAGTGCTTGTACCTTTAAATAAATGATGGGCACCATACTTAGGTTCTTCTTTGCAAACACAAACCTTTTATTTACACAGCAACAGGAACAAACTCACTTGTAAACTTGTAGCACAGTTTCATATCTCAGCATTACAGTATATCACTTGTGCATAGTTACCCTCCCTGAATAACAATAGCCAGTAAAGACTTTAGGCACTTATAGGGCATCCCACCTCTTGGGAATTATTGTAGGGACTCTAAGTCACCAGCATTTGAAGTGAACTCTGCCATGGTGCTTCTCACTCACTGGGTACACTTCAATCTCCAGATCTGTGCCTACCTCCCTAATGGATGCCCAAATTGCACTTTACCTCCAAATACAGTATCTTTTATTAACTCTGGGAGCCCTCCCAGTAATTGCATATTCAAAGAACAAAGAGTCTTCTGGAAATCTTTACTCTCTGGTATACTGTAAACCTTAGGCCACTAGATGGAGCTAAGTGCACCTATCCCAGTGGTGGCAAACCTATGGCATGCGTGCTAGAAAGGACACTCAGAGCCCTCTTTGTGCACATGTGCCGTCACCCAAGCCAGGCTCCAACACATCAATAGCTCTTATAAGGAGGGAGGCACCCCACCTAAGTTGGTTACTAAAACAATGTTTCCAGCTGTATGGAAAGTCTGGCTGACTGGGTTGGCAAAAGAAGCTGATTTGTTTAATGGTTAAAAGGGGGGGGGAACTTGTTACTTGTTGCAGGAAGATTCTAAAAGAATAGTGATAAGGAAAAACTACATGTAAGATATCCCGTGAGATTAATAAAACAGGTCTGTTTATCTAAAGTAGAGCTATAAGAGGACTAACTGTTACTTGGAATATACATGTGTTACACTAGCTCAGGTTTCTAGAGAATTCAGCATTATTTAAAGCTTGTTCTTAATTGCCCATTAAAATATATTTTTCTGTGTGTGCCGCCATCCAGGGGGCAGAGATTTCAAACCACATCAGCTCAATTAGAAAATGATTTTTTTGTTGATTACAGCAAATAGCGCAGTCTTGTTTCATCTCTTTATGGAATGTGTCTGAAGTACAGAAAACATCTGTTGACCTTCTTTCCTAGTTCCGTGCTGAAAAGCAACGGACCGTCCTTAATCTTAATCCTTACTGTTTCAGGGCATTATGATCTAATACATAATATTAAAAGAACATACGCACATATACTTGTTATGGGCCCCCCAAGTGAGGACAGGTCCTCGAGTACCTCTGTAGTACATTACATTACACTACACAACTTATTCAATGCCCTTTCAACCCCTTTTCATGGCTCTCAGCGCCCCAAGAGCATTAAGAATATGTTACATACATTTTTTAGGGTTATTCACTAAGGTGCGAATTCGACTGTCGAATTCTCAAACAGCGGATTCCCATAGCAAATCCGTGACAATTTCCCCATTGTAAAGTCGCGACAATTTTTTAAAGGGAACATTGTGACAATATTCTCATTATAAAGACGCGACTGCGACAGTAGCAGCCTATTGCGACTGTCTTTATCTAGAGATAAAGACACCTGTACTCAACAATTTGGACTTTAGTGAATAACTCCCTTGGACTGAACAAATCTAACAGCAACTGAAGAGTTATGGTAGTTGTTTTATATCATGCATAGGTCTCCCAGGTGATGTTTCCCATATCTGTAAGAAAATATTATCATGCTTGATATTGGGAGAAGTTAAATGGATCCACTGTATGAAGATCTTAAAAACACTTTACTGAATGGTAGTAGTAATGAATATAATATATTTCTAAACTGGATCCACAGAGGTCATTCCAAATAACCATAGAAATCTGTGGGAACTGCCTTTTATACTTCTGAATTTCTGGATATACCATTTGTCAAAGTTAAATGCCTAAAGCAGGCATTATGATTGTCATCCTGGAAGCTCTGCGCCTACATATGTCAACGCCTTCAACTTAAAGGGGCACTATAGTGCTGATATAACTGCACACATATATATAAAACTCCTTTATTCTAAGCCAATTGCTGAAACAAATACTTACAAAAACGTTTAGGGAAGAAATAATACTTGCAGTTTGTTTCATTGCTTAGTTCTAAAGAGAGCTGACTTGTGCACATGTGCTATGTAGTAAGTAGGGTAAAAAATGTCCAGGGGAGAGTACCTTTTCATGGAAAACTGGCCAGTACATGCCACACACACATTTCCTGGTGCAGGAGTTTATCAGTGCTGCCTACTCAATTATTCTGCATCACATAAAACATCTACTGGGGAGAAACGCTTCTAACTAAGCTATAGTACTGCATAAAAAGATGTAAGGATGTAATCTGCCTATAGTTCCACTTTAAGTTCAGTATTCAGTGACTGAAAAGTGTCAAATTGGGGGGGCTTTGGCAGGTTTTTGTTACCTATCTGGTTATAATTCACTTAGAATGTGTGGAGACCAAATGCCGACATGAGCTAAGAATATTGTAATCTATGTAACTATTCAATTATATGTTATAACATATGATGATTCAGTTATGATGAATTCACTACTGTAGACCACTGCTACTGTTTACCTGACTATGTTTAGAAACTACTATGTAATAATAAGATAAATTCATCAAGGGGCAAACATTACAGCAGTATAGTAACCTATGGCAACCAATAAGAAGCTTTTTTTTCCATTATTCCTGCTTCTTTATACCAGAGAATGGTGACTACTAATTGGTTTCTATGGGTTACTAGACCTCTGTATATGATTGACCCTGTTTCATGATTTCCCCTGAATGTACTTTATCGATGCAAATTTACTTCGGGAAATAAATTCACTCTTTGAGAGATATGTCCCTGAATCTATGTCCTGGGTTAGATGGAGAGTGCCCCCTATAATTGTCCTAATATCTATGGGGGGAAAAGTGCAGGGTTAAGACTAAATGGGGCCCTAGGCATCATCCTCAGGGCCTCACATACAGTGCTGCTGTACAGTGCCAGCAAGAAAGGCAGAAAGGCGCAGACATACATACACGCACACATATACATTGAGACAGGCATAAACACACACGTACAACTACCTCTTCCTGGCTCCCATAATGCTCTTACAAGGCAGCAGGTAAGCAGTGTCAGCTCCTCCTTCAACTGCAGCCCGGCACTGGTGTCAGAGTGATGATGTCATCTGCATGAGTCCTGCTCTAACATTGGCGCTGGGTTGTATGAAAAAGACAATGCTGCCTCTGCCTGAGCTTTTTGGAAGCCAGCAAGCAATGTTTGTGTCCCCTCAGGAAAAAACAGACCCTAGGCATAAACCTATGCTGCCTTATGGGAAATCCATCTCTGGTGGAGGGCACACATAGACAAAGGAGAAAAGCTATATTTTAGGTGCAGGTTAGAGACTTGACCTAAAAATCATGCACTGATCTTAAGTCCAGTTTATTAAAAGTTTCAACTTGAGTTAACCCAAATGGGGATAAGCTTGGGTCTAATGGTATCTATGCTATACTTATGATCTATTAAAATTATACAATGTTTGTTGATATTCCAGCAGTGCCTAATTATAGATTAGATTTGGTCAGCACTTAAACTGGCAGTAAACCAGTTAGACAAATAAAACCAGATGCACAGACAGCATGCTATAACTTTCAAGGAGGAAAAAAAACCTAGTCCTTTTTATGAGCAGCTGCATTATGGTCCAGTAAATGCAAATGGTCCAGAACTGCCAAACTTTGCTAAAACACAAACTCAGATTTTTATGGAACCTTTCCATGGGCGGAATAGTTTATTATAGTCAGCAACATATTCCTGGAATTTTACATTAACAGGTGCACGAGATTGCTTGGAAGATGTAGTGCAGTCTTTATTTATTTTCTATATAATAAATATCTAATAATGTTCCTACAGTTTTGCTATTGTCTAACTGGTGCATGTTTATGAAGCCAAACAGTAAGCTGAGATTAAGAATGTTCATTTCATGGAGGTACTGTACAGCTAGAATTGTGTAACTCCCACAATTATTGTTAAATCCCTTCCCAATCCCATTGTTAGTGACTATAGGATGCTACTGTTCACTAGCAGATTTACTATTTCCCAAAGGATAATATTGCAAGAAAGGCAATCAGTCCCTTTTTAAACATGACCTAAAAATCACCTCCTCCCAGGGAATGGCATAACTTCAGTGTCCTTAAGAAGCCCTTCTTGCGTTGGTGGTGACCAACCTTCAAACGTTATATGAATTTGTTGGCCAACTCTGAACCTGTTTTAGTTCTTCTATGTATTTTTTTTTTCTTGATGAGTTTCAACAACTGTACCGTATATTACAGAGGTTGCCATTTATTATCGTGAACTTGGGAACCTAGACTGCAAATTGTGTGCTAATCAGGTGCAATGCAATTTAAAACAAGGTCTAACATCACTTCCTGTATTTTCTTCTCCAATCAGATCTTTTTTGCACTTGCATTGAAACACACTGTAATCAAGTCAGTCAGATAATATTGCATGAGCAAAAGAGTTGTAATTTATTTGCTCTTTGAAATAGTGACCCACAGTTGCATACAAAAAAATCTAGGTTACATATTGAGATGGGAGTGAATACAAAAAATATATTAGATTTCTCTTTTCATGAAGCAGTAAAAATGTTTGTGAGAGCAAACAGCAAAACCTCGCCACATTGAGTTAATATCCTTATATGAACCTCAGCTGACAGGTTTCCACACTGAGAGCAGCCAAAGGATCTGCCATATATTTCACGTCTTTTTAAATCTCAGTGCAATTTGTTTGGGCTCCGCTAAACCTTTCTGATCCAGCAGCTGGTTTAAGTATGTCATGCAGTTGTGTCATTACTGGAAAGGAGTGGGTAGGCAGATTTTCCAATCTCTAACTCTTTCTCTCCTACAGTGTTATTAAAATAAAAGAATGTATTAAAATGTTATATGGCTTTGGTTGAGTCTTTTGGAGTGATCTTCTCAAGAAATAGTGAATTCAGTATTGCTTGAGACTTGAGAAAGGGAGAACAACTGACTGTCCAATAAAAAAAGATGTCACAAAGTACTGTAATACTCATATTTATATATGTGTGTGGGTGGGTATATATATATATATATATATATATATATATATATATATATATATATATATATATATATATATATATATATATATATATATATATATATATATATATATGCATATATAATTGTGTGTGTGTGTGTATACTGTATGTATAAAAATATGTATTAATTTTTTTTGTTTTTTTTGTTTCAGGGACGATGTATAAATTTCACAAGGGAAAGTAAGCATGCACCTCCAAGATACCCTCTGAACAATTCTCCTCTTATTTCAGCTCCATCTAGCCCAATTTATTCACCTCCTAATAACCCTATCTATACACCACCTCCCCTGACAAATCTGCCCCCTCAGCCAATACACTATCCACCTCCTACTCCATCACCCACTAGTTCCCTCCCACCTCCTCCTTTAGCACCTCCTCCAAATAGAGCACCACCTCCTAGTAGACCTCCACCTCGCCCTTCCTTTTAGAATTCTCATTGCAGTCTTTAATCTGCAGTAGTCCAGTGGATGATTTTGGAAGGTAATTTAGTTTGTCAACAGCACGTGTAGTGCTACAGTTGGATGCAAGAACTATTGACTGTCAACCAAACCACTTTTTATAAACCTTTACTCCAGTCAGACTGTAAAGACTAAGATGTGGATTTACCAAAAAACCTCAAAGGTCCTAATCCCACATGCTTTGTAGACATATAAACATTTTTTGTCAGCCATGGAGTCTACTGAGTTCTTGTTGACTGCTCATTCTGCACATGTGAGGTCACAAGTCCAAAATAAACATGGAATTAGAGTAAAAACCAGGATGGACCAAGTCAAACCGTGCACATATTAGGATCATTACATTTCTGGTAATACTGTGTAGAGTATCTGCAGTATCTGAGCTGTGTTGATAGCTTTGAGATCTCTTTCAACATTTCAGAAGATTATTCTGTAGGAAAACTGAAATCTTACACCTCTGACCAAAAAAGAAAAAGCTGGTCTTACATAGCCACTACAGGCGACAAGAGTTTTTACATCTGGGTTTTCAATCAAGACTGATAAAACAATGAGATTCCATTGAAGAAATTTAGAAAATTCCAGGAAACGTATTTATACAATGATATTTGAAGAGAAGAAATGGAAAAACATGATCCAATAACAGGAGTGAAAATGGGACAAAATGTTTTGACAGCAGAAGGCTGGACCTTTGCTTAAAATCTGCAATTGCAGAAACACAACAGGAAACAATGGTTTCACTTTAAGTGCTTTGCAGATCTATCTGGCAACTGTAGGACAAGCCATTTCTTGGTATCATATATATATATATATATATATATATATATATGCATTTGCAATGACTTGTAAAATAGCCATGTTATAGAATAGCTTATTACTCATCATAATCTGGTAAGTGGGGAGTAATTACAAGGGCTGATGACTTGACTTTCATATTCTTCACTCGTAAATAACTTGTTTAGCATTTACAATATGGGATGTTTCTAGAAAATATGCAACCGTGTTTTAGATTCATGTTAAAACATTATCTTAAAAAAACAAATGTTCTGATTTTTTTTATAGAATTGTTAACCATAAATAAATATGAGGGCATGGGAACTGATTTAGATCACAAAATCATAAGTATACTTAGGAAATACATCTCCTCAAACAGCAGTGTCCAAGACCAATTGTGTTATATGTAATGGGTTGGATCATACTAAAATTAAGATGTTTTAGATAAAGCATTATAGTATTCTTGGTTAGGCTGGGTTCCATGACAATCCATTAAAAAAAACCATTTTTTACCTAAGGTCCAGCAGTTGGACAGCTCAGTGCTCACAAATAGGGCGCTGTCTTGCATATTGGGGTAGAAGTTAAGACTGATATTTCATTTAAATTTTAAATAAATTGCAAAACAATGGCATCTGTCACAGTGTCAGCCTAGGCCCTAGCCTGTCCCTTTATACTTCTTCTTGTAACAGAAAACATATGAGAATACACATGCATGTGCAGGTCAACCTAGGTCATTGTAACCTATCTTTATTATGAGCAAAGGTCCTCTCTTTCCTGGGGTCTGTGCCTCTTTTAATACCCAAATATTCATTTTACTTTTCTTTCCCATGCCCTTGTGACCTTCTAAAGGGAAACCTTATTTACTTTATTGAACAACACAACAATGCATTACTGGGACCTTAGCTTTAATGCCTGCCTGGGAATTTTATGGCAGGTTGATCTTAATCTGCATTTAGATAACATGTTGTAATTACTTTATTACAATATGTAGGGCTGCGATCTTCTTCAATATGTGACTGTCAAGCTGTTACTGACATCCATTTGACATCAATAAGATGTTAGGCAGTGTACTGCACAGCTGGAGAGCCACATGTTGAAAGCCACTGTTGTGGGGCAATAAATGCTTCTGTTGTTAAGAGTTGTTTGGGTTATTCCTTAATCCTTTGCTACGTATACTGCAGTACTGCCTGATGTCTATACATTCACCCCTGTTGCTTGCTTAGAAGGCATTGAGTAATCTGTTCATCTCTTGTAATGCACACAACAGATGTAAATTATTATACATGTGATGTGTCACTGTACCAAGCAGGGCTTGTCATACTTATGTGTGTCATACATGGAGTTGTCTATGAAATATAATCATGTACTACATATACTGTACTGATGAACGTCTGTTTTACACTGTGGATGGAGAAAATGCTCAATCACTTGGACTTGTTGATATATTATTGTAAATTCTTTTCATTGTCATTCAATATCTCAGTGTCCCTTGAAAACAAATGGCAATCCTATACCAGGGCTCCAAGCTATCTTTTCAACATTTCATACATAGTATTTTGTACTAGAAATACAATTTTTTTTTTTCTGGTTTAAAAAAAAAGCTTTTTTTAAAAAAAAAAATAATAATAATATCAGAACTGATAGTGAGGGATGACAGAGCAAATAATGAACTGATCTGTAGCTATTCCTTGCATGTACTCAACTCTTGTGCTAAACTTGTCTTAGACTAAATTGATCTATTATAGAAAACAAAGAGGTGGGTTCCCCTGTGTAGTGAATATTAAACCAGGTGATCATTTCACATGCAAAGGAAAAGCAACTTCTCAAGCAAATGTGCATATGTACTTTTCATATAATACATGTTAACCTATGTCAGGCTTCTATGTTATGACTTTAATGTTAAGCTGCAGCTGCTCCCTATCCCAGCCCCTACACCTTCCCCAGGATACTTTGACCCTCAAGTGCATCTGTGTTTATTTGATTGGTGCCTACTCTGGTGATCTCAGTGGGATAAGGCGGCAGCTGAGGACCTCAGAGGGATAGTGAGAAAAACAAAAGAAATCCAGAATGTCCAAACAGTACGTTTTCCATTTCTCATTTAAATGAGATCTATCTCCATGTCCCCCCTTTTAGACCGCCTGTTATCCTTTTTGCCAAATTGTAGACTTGTTACTCTAGGATTTCTTGGGCTCTTTTCTATCTCCTTGCTCTGTGCTGAGCAGTTCTCTATATTGCACTTGTACCACTTAAATTATTTTATTACCTACAGGTAAAATCCATCACCAAGAGATTAAGGTTGATGAACAAAGACTTATATAATGTTGCTGAGCTGTAAAGTAATGAGCTTTTGTTAGCCTATTGGTGCACCTTTGTTATAGCCAGCAACTCAAAAATATACGGGCCATCAAAATTGCTCTTGAAACTAGAAATGAGGCAGAACATTTTTGGGTCACTATTTTGGGACTATTTGTTCTGATTTACACCAGTTTGCAAGTTAGCCCCACAATAAATGAAGTGGCATAGCTGGGGAGAAGTTGACTCCTGGATTATTCACTAAAGTCTGAATTGTTGTGTATAGGTGCGAATTCACCAGATAAAGACAGTTGCAATAGCCTGGTTTTGTCGAAGTTGCATCTTTATAATGAGGATATTGTCGCAGTCGCGACTTTATTATGGGAAAACTGTCGCAATTGTAACCTTAAAAAATTGTGGTGACTTTACAATGGAGAAATTGTCGCGTATTTGCTATGGGAATCCGCTGTTTGCGAATTTGACAGTCGAATTCGCACTTTAGTGAATAACCCTCCCTGGAGTATAATATAGGTTTGAACTATCCACCTGTTCTAATAAAATCTTCATAACTCCATGGTCTTAATTCCCATTTTTTCTATATTTCTTTATCCCCTTGCACATAGGATTGTACATTTGCCATAAATAGTGTTTTTGCTTTCTTCTATTTTGGAAGATTTTGTTTGTACCTTTTTTACACACACATCAGATCCAGGGCCCAGGAATCACAATTGCTACGCTGAATACACAGGGGACACTGCTGCAAAACTCTTCTAGCCCCATACACGTATCTGTTAACTGCTGGACACATGATTGTATTGTATTGTATTTGTGAGCAGTGATGGTAAAGAAAAGGTAAGTATATTAAACTGTAATAAAATACATTTTTCAGCCCAATGTTTCATCGTTTTACCTTGGCCTTAGAGGACCGTATGCTTGGACTAGTTAATATTCATTTTAAAACTAATCATTAAAGGGAAGTGTACCCTGAATTTACTCTACTCCCCTTTAAATATGAAGTAAAATGTGTTGGCATAGATTACTTCATACAGATAACATTATTTACCTGAATATCTGTGTCTAATTCTGAGCGATGCCCTACACTGCTCATAGCAATATTAGCATTTCTATGCCAATGTAAATAATGCAGTACTAAAGTCTGTGTCAGACTCTCGTTAACAGAAAGAAGCACTGTATTTCCAGTATACTTAATTTGTTTATTATACTGTGTAACTTTAATGTACATGTAAAGGATGCAGAGCTCATTTAAAATAGCTTCCAGTTTAAAGATTGTGAGCAATTGTATTGATTAGAATGTTCATTGTAACTCCCGCTCATTGGACTGAAATGCTGCAAACTCAAGGGCCTTGGCAAAATCTATATATACAGTATATTCTAACACAGAAAACACTGTGGGGGGAATTCACCATAGTGCGAAGTGAGGTCCGGATCTTTCGCCTCATTTCGCACAGACTGGTATGCGCTTCCTGATGTCCTGCACGCGGACATCAGCGAACGCTTTAAAGGGATTCCAGTCTCGGCGAAGTGACTTGAGTTGCCTTGCCGAGACTGGAATCCCTTTAAAGCGAACGATCGGGACCTCACTTTGCACATTGCTGAATTACCCCCTAGGTATGTATAAGTATGTGTTTTTTTACAGGGTTCATTGGTTTAGTTAAAAGTAAAACTGCTGCAGAAATCTGCATTTGTAACAATCACTGTAACAATGAGAACTAACTTATAATTCAAACTGGGGGCCATGTAATAATCTTTACAAATGTCTCTGCATTATGGTGGGAAATAAAGCTGAAAATATTTAAACTAAGCTTGCTGATCACTGGACGTAGCAACCTGCACTCAGTTACTTCCTAACACATGTAAACACAAGATAAATAATCTATAAGGTTATGTTGGCCTTAGGCATTTTTTAGGTGCCACAAAATGTAAAAATGCCAGCCTGCCAAAACTACTAACATTGAAGGTATTTACCGCAAAATTTATTTCCTCAGTGGAAAATGCCTGAGGTGCTTCATTTAAGTAAATGGGTGCCAAGCTTCACCGGCTGTTATGCCCCTAGGAAAGATTGCCTCGATCCTCAGACTCATTATATAAGGAAAGGGCAGATGAGAGCACTTAAATAATATATGTATGAATAATGGTGCAACCATAAAGGTAATATGAACTGGCAAATAAGGAAAAAAGAAAAACCTATAAATGGTGCACACATAAATTTTATTAAAGCAAGTGAAAAGATAATTATAAATAGCAACAGTTAAAAACAATTAAAATAACAACAAAAACAAGAGGTCCATAAAAACTGGGCTTCGAATAGCAGAGGAGAAAAAGTAATATGTTAATATAACATGAGTAAAGTGCTATAATAGTAATGGCTATTGAATAGCTAGATAGAAAACCTAGTATTGCACTGTTAATAGTAAAGTACCGTTCTCAGTCAGTCACATTCCCAAATCAGGCATCTTTAGTGCAAGTGCAGGCTGCAGGCCAGTACAGATACTCTGCTAACCAAACGCTGGGATTTGATCCTCAAACTCCTCACCTCCATGGGGCAAATCTGAAGCTGTCCTAGCCTCCCAATGCCCCTTTCTGCTGTATGTCTATTGGATGACCACCACCAACTCCAATATGGCCGCGTCTCACCATTCGTCTCATGATGAAGTAATGACATCACAGCGACTCCCCCCTTAAAACTTTTTCTGCAGACACCTATGGTTATACATAGCTACATCCAGGCTGCAGACAGCAGCCTTGGGTGCCTTATGTATAATCCCCATATTTTAGGTTTATTGTCCCTTTAAAACCTCTTAGCATTTTTAACCAAGAATAAATTACCATGGGCAAAAAAATAAAGGATCTAGAAAGTCTATATTTAAAATAAATAGTTTTTTCCACTTTAGTCCACCAATTCTGATCATAGTTATATCATAGTTGATGCCCCAAAGGCAGAGTACTCTAGAAATGTCCTTAGAAATGCTACTGTGTAATTCAGGTGGAATGTGTTCTTTGTAAGCAGATTGCTTTTATAAACTACAATTTAATCAGGCTTTGGAGGGAGGTTTAATATATCACATGACACACGTTGTCAGCATTTTCTCTGCGTAGAAAAACACATCTGGTAGTTATATACTATTTCATCTCAGATACTAAAGGCATCTGCCAGATCTGCTGTACTTTCCTCTTAAAACAGAAAGATGGGAAATTAGAGATTTTTCCTTTTATCAACAGCTAGAATTGCTTGGTAACAATGTTTAAAAGACCAGTAACACAAAAAATTGAAAATTCCTGAAATGCAGTTTTAGTTGCTTTAAATTCAGTCCGTGCCTCCAAAAGTTCTAATTTATGTCTATAAAGCTATTTAGCTTTAAAAATCTGGATTTAGGGCGCATTTTTCATTTTAGAAAACAATAAGACTGGGAGAGGTCTGTTTAATAACATGGATGCTATCAGTAAAGATAAGAACAAACAGAAAGCAATTCAATTCTTGAATTTAACTTCATAGAAATTTTTAAAAACGTGAATCCAAATTTGATTTGATTTTTCTTTTTGCCATTACTACTCTTTAAATACATACTATTCTTTAATCAAATAGTGTGTTCCTATCTGCTGAAGCACTGTACAGTGGTACCTTGAGATACGAACAGCCCATCATACTAATTTTTTGAGATACGAAGTGCGTCTCGGACCAATTTCCTATTTGATATACGAGCTGAAATCCGAGATATGACCTGACAGTCATACGGGAAGCTAACCAGGAAGTCGCTCGGGTTGCAGCATCAGAGGGTTCACTGCAACTGCGTCGCAGTTCCCTGTCCCCACCCCCTCTCCCGATGGCCAGTACTGGCGCCTACAGCTACTTCTTTACCTCAGCTCTCAGTCCACGGATTCCCCAAGCGGCTAAATAAAGCGTCCAGAGTACCCGGATGCAACTGCGCCAAGTATTCGGATGGAAAGGCTCAACCAATCACAAGCCGCCCAGACAGATGTGTCCTGTGACCAGAAGAAGAAGGAGGAGTAGCTTGCAAAAGACAATCGTAGTGTGGGGTGGAGAGAGTTTTGATATGCCAGCAAAGGGTGCATCAACTAGCTGCGTTCCAACCTGTCACTGGACTACAACTCCCAGCGTGCCTCCATTTAATACAATACAGGTACTAGGATTTTTCTAGGGACTCTAACGGATTAATTCAATTTCTATTATTTTAAATGGGAATAATTTGTTAGAGATAAGAGTTGTTTGAGTTACAAGCTCGGTCTTGGAACGAATTAAATTCGTATTTAAAGGAACCACTGTATTTCTAAATGCAGTGTGTTAAAATAAATGTATATTTTCTATAGATGTTTAATTTCAAGCACTGATACAATGTCTCCAGAAACACCTGTTACTCTCTGCTGGACATGGCTGTTGTTTCCATTTATGAGTAACAGCTGAAGGCCCCATGTCACTGGGATCGCTGCGTCCAATCAGCATGCTTTGTTTACAAGTGATTGTGAAGCCTCCTGTACACAGCACTCTCTAGCAAACAGAGCTCACTGATTGGATGCCGTCAAAGTTACAAGAGAAATAGAGGTTGAAAATAGAGAACTTACCACTCAGCTTTGACAACTGCAGCCTCATCCACAGAAAAATCATAGATATTAGAAGCAGGGCTAACACCAGTGCCTGAAATGTAATATTAAAATGAATATAGCTATAGAATGCAGGGGGTACAATGGTGCCCATTTAGTTTGACTACAGTTACCCTTCAATGTCTCAAAAAAAAAGAACAGAACTATTAAGATTGTTTCAGGATTGCATATTTTAGTTGAGTAGGCAGGGACATTATCAGACTAGGGGGCTGGGGCCCACCGGAAAACAAGAGATCAGGGCCCACCAGGAAACAAGAGATCAGGGGCCCACCAGGAAACAAGAGATCAGGGACCATCAGGAAACAAGAGATCAGGGGCCCAGCAGGGAACACGATATCAGGGGCCCACCAGGAAACAAGAGATCAGGGGCCCACCAGGAAACAAGAGATCAGCTATCACAAGGAAACAAGAGATCAGGGCCCACCAGGAAACAAGAGATCAGGGGCCACAAGGAAACAAGAGATCAGGGATCCACCTGGAAACAAGAGATCAGGGGCCCACTGGGAAACAAGAGATCAGGGGCCCACCGGGAAACAAGAGATTAGGGGCCCATCAGGAAACAAGAGATCAGGGGCCCACCAGGAAACAAGAGATCAGAGTCCCACCAGGAAACAAGAGATCAGGGACCATAAGGAAACAAGAGATCAGGGACCACAAGGAAACAAGAGATCAGGGACCACCAGGAAACAAGAGATCAGGGGCCCACTGGGAAACAAGAGATCAGGGACCCACTGGGAAACAAGAGATCAGGGGCCCACCAGGAAACAAGAGATCAGGGACCCACCAGGAAACAAGAGATCAGGGTCCCACCAGGAAACAAAGATTCATTTGTATCCTTCCTATTTTTTGTCTCCATGCTCCCACCTGCTTTACATTATAATCAGGAATATGTCACATTGATCTAGTTTCAAACTGGCTGAAAGATTCCTATGTCCTGGTGGGTCAGTCTGCCACTGGGTAGAGTTACAGTTGTTTAGCAACATTTCTTTTTCCCAATTTCATGACTGTGTCAACTGAAATTGCATGAAAAGTGCCCTCTTGTCCTTTCTTTAATTTTATTTTGTGGTAGCCTCTACCATTGACCAATGACACAGTGAAAATTGTTTTCCTTGTGTTCCTCTTCCATTGTGTTAAATCCAAGTCATTGTTAAATATTTCTGTTTCCATTATAAAAGTCAGAAGTATCTGCTTAACTGCTCCATATGCTTTTAAACATAAGGAGTTGATTGTCCCCATAACAGCGGCTGTTATTGTCTTTGGGTTCTTGGGATTAGTTTCATCAGTTTGTACATTCTCCCAGTGCTGATCCAAAAACTCTAGTTTAATAAGAATCTGACTAAACCCGCATTAGGTCCTTATTCACCAATGTGCG
>WMED01009093.1:0-16517 GCA_019650415.1 Pipa parva | reverse complement strand
TGAGAGAGAGACCAAATCCATATAAAAATAAAGTCAATGTTTCAGCCCTTTCTTTAACAAACTTTTGCTGGGTTAACTGCACCTTTCAGAGTTATAAAAAAAAAAAAAGGTGGATGACAGCTTAAAGATTTTGATTGGTTATTTAGCATTATCCAGCCTGTCAGTCAATTCCTTAACACTAAACCGGAAGTGGCTGAGAGAGGGAAGCAGCTTAAGTAACAAACTGGTGCTAAATTGTGAAGGGTGGAAATAAATAAATAATTTATATGACAGAAAGCATTTATTTAACTTTTATTTAACAATGCCAAACAAACAGCAAATAACTGTTGGTGCCTAAACTGTTCCTTTAAATGCATATTTAAAGGGCAGAAATGTGAGGAGAGAATCTGAATATGTGAATACAGTATAAAGAAGCTTAATCTGCCCTACATGCTCTGCACATTTTAATCGGGCACATATATATATGTCAACCCTGAAACATTTTTTTATCGTCAGTTTACCCATTTCACTTTTTATAGCTTTAGTGGGTTATGTGTTTTTATTGTAGCAGATCCACTGACGATAGTTCTGCAGAGACAATAGATTTCATTATTTCTTAAGATTAGTTACACGTAATGGACAATAATTGTACCTTGGCAAGCCAAACTGGATCAGTCTGGAACTGGCCATATGATTCATAAATGTCATGTTACCACAATGGCATTTACTAAATGACTTATAATGGCTACTTTTAGGTTATCTGCTAAGATGAAACCGTATTATAGTACACAACTAGTTATTTTTGTCCTTAGTAAAGGTTAAAGCAGTTTTAGATTCATTTAGTTATTTAAAACTCTCTTTTTTTTCTATTTTATTGTTTCACATCATTCCATTTACATTTTTTTTTTCTCTTTCTTTGTTCCACCCAACCATTGTTTGTCTATCCTTTGTTCATCCATTCCCTTCCCCTAACAGAGAGTTTCTCCTCTCACCTCTATGTAAAGCAAGAGCCTCATGAAGCTTCCCTTACTCCCTTCACTCCCTCTTCATTGGCCAGCTCGGGGCTGGCTGACATCCAGCCTTTCCAGATGGCCCTCACGGTTGATGCGTCAACACCTACGTACAGCTCCTTCACCCACCATGGCCCCCCCTATGGGCAGTTCGGCAGCCAGCCACTCATAGCAGGTACCTAATTTCCCTCATCCATAACTCATCTAAAACCCCAGGAAAGTTACAGTGTTTCTCTTGAATAGAAATCATTACAGTTAAACAGACCTCCTGTAGATATAAGCAACCAAATCCCTAAGACTATGTTACGCAATGACTTACCTTAATTCAAACACAAAACAAGTGATATAATATGTATTCTACTTTGATTTTGTAGTTTTGACCAAATTTGACATTGTATCTTAACAATACGAAAAAATGATGCTGTCCATTAAATCTTTGGCTAAAGTTAAGGAGATACTTGGGATGTGCCTCCTGAGAAATATTGATAAATGTATCCATGCAAAAGTTTGGGAGACAGGTATTCTGGGTCTTTTTTTTACATGGCAGTCCTTCTGAATGACACCTAGTCTGATTTTTAGAGTACCACCGTGACAAATTGTCCATATCATTCCTTTTGAGCAGCTCACTCACTGCTAGTGTAATAAACATGGGTAATACTTAATGGTTAGTAGTTCACAAAAGAATGCAGAACAGAAAATGTATCCAAAAGGTGTAAAACAACATTAAGAAGCAGAGTGTTGATGAACAAGTTTTTTTTTTTTTCGTGAGATTGAGCAGACGTCTTTTCAAATGATCTCTTTGATTTCAATCTGGCAAACAAAATACAGCTGCAAAGTGTACTGATCTGAAGATCTAACATTATATAATATGTATCTGTGTGTATATGTTTGTAATGCACTTAATGGTGTACACAATGCCTTAACAGTTCATGGGAAACAGTACACTGAATTATGTAAACAGGAGGACATACAAAGTGAGGTCCCCTCCTTAAAGAGTTCTTCAGTTTTAAAGAGTCTTAAAGAGACTTCAGTCTGATCATATCATTTTAGTTTCCTGGTGAAGCTTTAAGTGGCATGATTCCATTTGGATGGATGATATACTGTAGATTTGTATAACTTATGTGTCTAGCTACAGCATATGCAGTTGAGAGCCTAAATAAAGTAATATGATTGGCTCTTATGTCTTTTTTTAGATGCTGTAATCAACTTATAAGTATGTAGATATGCGGACTTTTGTAAACATGCAATATTTTAAAATATTTTCATTATGTTATAGCATTGATTAGAATATTTCTGTAAAGGTTGAAATGCTGATATCATGTATGAAAATCGGCATCATTCTAAAGGGCCAATAATATCAGAAGAAGAAAAAAAAAATCCGATTTGGATTGACAGGGCAATTATTCCTACAAGTATATGTCAAATGTTATCTTTTACTACTTTTTACTTGATTTCTATTGGCTTGTGTTAGTCACCATAGAAAAGATGGCTGCAGCTAGCAAAGAGAACAAAAAATAAAGAAATAAAAATCAGGAATTCATATATGACAAGTACTGTGTAAAGGACAACCGCCATTAGAAACCAAAAATTAATTTCTATTTTTAGTTTTACTGGTTTTTATATGTGTGGTACTCTAATTAGGCATATTAAGTGATTGGCATAAACACATTTTAAATTTGTTTACGCGTTCAAAAATTACTACTACAGAAATGTAAAATATTTATTAAAAAAATGGCTAAGCAATGTACACACTGTTGATTCCGATTGAAAGAAAAGAGTCTTATGGGGTCTGTATATTTAACAATGCTTACATCCAGTTCAGCAATTCTTACAACCTTAATACCCCCTACTTAAATAATCATGCAAGCCAGTTGCGTGAACCATGAAAATATGTGTTGTTCCATTTGTAAAATGCTTTTAAGAAGATCAATAATCCATTGTCTGTAATGGGGTGTCAAAGACACAGCCCCTAAAACTGGCCTGCAGGGCACTAGTGCTCCAGAGGGAAGCACATGCCTTCTAGGCTTCCTTACCTACGCACCGCTCGTGTGCTTGCACATGTAGGAGTGATGTCCGCAGGTAAGGAAATATTGTTCCGTCATCGGTGTCAGCCCAAGGAAACATGGCAGTGGGAAGAGCTTATAGACTCTGAAAGCAATGAGGCCCTTCAACTTTACATTTTTTTTTATACATGCAGCCCATATACCTGGCTGAGATTGAGACCCCTGGTTAGTAAGGATTACTTACATTAGAAGAAATAATGCCTAGAGATAGCTGGAAAAGATTTCATAAAGAGGAAGAATGATGAAACACAAAACCACTGGAGAAGTAAGATAAACGAGTTGCAGAGTACTCTAATGTGACAGGGTTCAATGCAGTACTTTTAAGGCTTAATTATATTTAATTACAAAATGTATTATTTATCCATTGGCAACATTACTCTAAACATTTCTTTTTTTTTTTTTTTTTTTTCTCCGGCCCTAATAAGGATTTGGTATTCTGGTAGCTTAAAGGAAAAACTTGATGAATGCGTGAATGGGGTAATTACATCTATTTTAGGCTTGGTGGAAATAACCGAAATGACCTACTCTTACTCAGAAGAAAGGGAATCAAGTGCTATTGATGTGATTCAGACAGAAGTCAGTTCAGTCCTGTAACAAAGTGGTCACAAATACCTGGATGATGATTGGCTGAATTACTAGAAAAGTGAAAGGTGCTATCTCACCTGGCTCATTTGACTTGGGAATTTAAATCAACGCACTTTTTACACAAAGACGCATAGGAAATAATTTGTATTAAAAGTGGACTAAATGCGCTATATAAAAATGAATAAATACAAAATGCAATTGACTTTATTTCATTTACACTGCAGTGTGATATAAGTTAAATGGCACTAACTCACAGTAGGTTCACAGAACATGTAACTCTTTACACGTAGACTTACCCTTGACAGCAACTGGAGCCAAAACAAGTCACTAATCTGAAGTCCAGATCAGCATATAGGAAGCAGTTAGGAAATAGACAAATAGTATATAGTCAATAAATCGAAATATATCGCACAACTGAAGTGCTGAATGACCCGAGCTGTACATGTTTCTGATGACTTGAGATCTGAGACTTGTATGATGCATTAGAAAGATATGATGGAGGTGAATATTAGGAATAATGTGTTGCGTTATGTTTCAGTCAGTCTAACCTATATCTGAAATATGCCTTTCTAACATGCTACATTTTCTCACTGCCATTGAAGCCTGTCCATTCATTTGCAAAACTATTATGAAGAATCACAATAAGTAGAACGTTTCTCTTTTATCTTCGTTGAGTGTGAACCCACCTACAGATGACATCACTGAGCATCAAGTGTCTGTAATAGTTCAACTACAAAATAATCTTTTTGTTTTGATCCTTAGGGCGAGATATGTCAAGTACAACCCTGCCAGGTTACCCACCTCACGTACCTCCAACAGGACAAGGCAGCTATCCTACATCAACACTTGCTGGAATGGTACCTGGTAAGTCAGGGATAATTTTAAACACATCCTAGACTGTTGTAGTTATAACACTAGAAAGTATGATCAATATTCACAATCAACAGCACACCGTGCATTTATACACAAAACTGATGATTTATATTTAATGAAATCATGTAAGAAAAACACAATGGGGAGGGGGGCATGAGGGGGGGCATGGAAGTAAATAATGATGTCACATTTATTGTAAATAAACATTCACTCAGTAGTACATGGCTTTTCTTTATTTATGCACAAAATAATGACATGTTACACGTCATAGCTTCACAGTAACAAACACACCCACAATATGTACATACACGTACACAGAAACATGGAATCATTCTCTCTAGCTATCTATCTCTGTATATTATCCACCACTGTTTCTTCTAGCCATTTATCTTTTATTTTCCCTTTAACTTCCTGACACTTCTTTTCTTTATTCACCTTCCCTCCACCTCTTTAGTGTTTTTTCCTTCTTCTATTTTACTTTTGTTGACCTGCTATTCTTTTCCACCCCACTTTATCTTTGTGTAAATTTTTCTCTTCTGAACACATATATATATACACCATACTAGCCATACACTTTGGAGCTTGTGAAACACATAGTATGCAGCACTCCACAGGACACTTACATGATAGAGGCATCTCATTATCACTCCATTGACAGGCACCAACGTTTCGGTCCACCATTCGGTCCAACCTGTGGAGTGCTGCTCATGTCTTTCCAGCTCTAAACCATGTCTGTTTCACTGCAGGACTGGGAGTGGTGAGTCTCGCACCTTGTGCATATCTATCTGTTGTCATTTACACCTCTTTTTTTTTTTTTTGTAGACATTCAACTTTAAAGTCAATTCACTGTAGAATTATGATATCTTAAATAATGCTTCTTTGATAGGTATTTGGCAAAGCTGATTGAATGTGTGTCCTCCACTTTTTTAGAGGTTTAGTCTATGGCTTAGAGCGCCACTGAGTTTATTGGCATAACATCAACAGAATAGTAGGATGAGGCCCACAAACATGTCAAAATGAAGGAAAATGAGTGGACTGAATAGTAAAACTTGGTTACTTCTGCTTTAGGGAACTCCGTGCCCCCATTGTGTTAGTATCACTATTATTTATTTATCTCTCAATACAATAACACAAGTAAGACTAAATGCTCGATTAGATGACATTGCATAAAGATGTAGAACAGATCTATATTTTTCAGCCCTTACACTTTACTCCCTAATACATGTAAGCATTTTCTGAGACATTAGTTTAAAATAAAAAGGGAGCCCACATCTGCACAGTGAACTGTGTAAAAGGGCTCACTGCTGGGTGAGTGGATAGGGGAGTACAGTACGTAAATAAAATTCAATGCTGATGAGGAAATTACACTTGTTTCATTAGCGATCAGGGAAAGAGATAGCTCAGTTCCTCTTGGTCACAGTTGAGCTCAAAAGCTCATTATCCTCCGGCATGCATGCTTTCACTTCTCGTCAATAAATGTTTCCCAGTGTCCGCGGTTTTATTTGGCTTTTATTTAGCTTCCATCTTACACCTATAAACACATGTAGCACCACTACATTGTCATTTTAGACGGTTGAAATTTCAAATATCTTCTTATTAAATTAGATGTGCACATGATTACTAGTATGCAGTATTTTAGGAAACCTAGATCTGTTTTTCTCCATCTCATAAATTATTGAGTCATGAATGCAATGTTTAATGATAATAAATATTTGTGATGACTTTGGAGATGCCCTCATACAGGTAATTGGCAGACTTTACTCATTTATTGCGCTATCCTAACTATATACGATTCTGGAGGTTTTTTTTTTGTTTTTTTTTTTTTAGAATTTTACTCACCCATTTACAAATGTCCTCCCCTTACTGCATGGAGCTTATACAGCAATTAATAGCAATCAAACAAATATTTGCTTTCTTTAGGATACCTTATTCTTGACTGATATTGTATATGTAAAATAATACAAGTGATAGATCTAGGTTAAGGGCATGTTCAGTGATTTTGAGCCTGGAGTTTTTGACACATTCACCACCTGATTTGATTTAATTCTAGGTTTTATATGAATTATTTTAACATTTAATATGCTGAGCTAAATCTACCCAAAACATGGATTTTAACCACTTATATTTTTTTCTGGTGAACTTCAGCAGTATTCTACATACTAGTAACTTTTTCCACGGTTTGATTTGAAATGAGCAAAATGCAATAAAACCTTAAATCATTTTTGTTTTTCGATTCTACTTTTTAATTGGCAAGCCTACTTGTATGTATCTTTGTACATAATTCTTGGTCTACAGCTAAACAAAGCCCTCATCATTTTCTTCTGATTTTGTCCATTCACTCTAAATGGATGGTTGGTGACTTCTTTCATTTTGCACATATGTTAATGGAATCTATTCCAGTGCACCGCATGCTTATCATATGTCTTCATTGATTTGCAAAACACTGCATTAGACCCTAAAAGGGTCATTCAGACTTAACTTTTTAAGGTTTTGATTTTCTCTTTTTTGTTACATTTAATTTCTTGGCCTACACTTTTTATGAAGGCATTTTGAGTGTATACACAAGTGTATTTAAAACTCTTATGTGAAGACACTGTGATAAACAGGCATTGCCTTCCCATTATTTCTAGGGAGCGAATTTTCAGGAAATCCCTACAGTCACCCTCAGTACACAACCTACAATGAAGCCTGGAGGTTCAGCAACCCAGCACTACTAAGTGAGTAATAATTAACCATCCTCATATATTACCCACACGCACAGCCATTGCCCATGCGCAGCAATAAATAAAACCTTTCTTTGCAGTCTAATACCATACTAACCAGACAAGTGTGTGTGTTTCTGTATGTTTTGTTTCACTGTGTTGTGACCTTTCCAACATCTCAGAACGTTTTTAGCTACCTTTTTTTTAAAATTAATTTAATGTGTGACTCTCCACAGTTTTGAATAGATTCCATCAGTCAATAAAAGCAAGTTTGATTTGGACAAATACATTTAAAAATAAAATGGAGACCATGCCACTAGAAAGTAAGTCGGTTAAAGGCACCTGTAACACCTGAAAAAGAAAATTGCTGTTTGGAGAGGCATTGCAGTTATAACACTATGCAGTATTAGACGAATTTCTGAATTATGTTGGTTTATGATGTCTCTCACTATTGGTTGCAGTCACATTGGGCTTACCGGGGCTCAAATACGTGTTTTCTAAAGTTTCACAGAAAGCAACGGGACTTGGAGGGTGTTGTTTGTATAACAAATAAAAGATGGCTGCATCCACAAGGATTAAAAGCAAAAATAATACAATTCAGGAATTCAACTTCAAAGATATCCTATTTACAGAATATCATGAAGGAAAAACTGCCGTGGAAATCCATATTGGAGTTTTCATTAGCTGGCGTTAGTGGGCCTTTAATGTAAGACAAGCAGATTAAATGTCAATGGTTTGCGTTCTTTCTCTTTGAAATAACCATGCACTGTTACGATAACTATTTGTTATTGGTTGGGCAGAATTTGAGACCATGGGGTTCAGCTGTGCTTGCCCTGAAACCTTTATTATCCACCGTCCATAAGCAGACATATTAGTTTTACCTTACTCCTCACAGATCCTTAAGGTGTGCATGCCTCTTGTTAGCCTAAAAGATAGATAATTAATAGATAGGTAAGATAAGATGAAGAAGAAAGGTCTAGTGCATTATGGAACACCAAAACCACACCCACTTTTCATTGTTAGTGTGCCTGTTCCTGAGAGCATTATTACAGTTGCATTTTCTTTTAGTGTTTGTTCACTTTTTGTCCTTTCAACCAGTCCATTCTTCTCCTGTGTTAACTTTCAGGTTCCCCTTATTATTATAGTGCCACATCCAGGGGCTCCGCACCTCCCACTGCTGCCACTGCCTATGACCGCCACTAGTTACCATGGAAACCACATGAAACTACAGGGTGACAACATAGGTCTCCATATTGTACCTGTCTGAACTACATCAACTATGCCATTGGAAGAAGAGAGTTCTTTTCTCCCCCTACTGACCTACTTCAGCTGTAATAGGCTGCTGTTACCTCTGCCACAAGCCTCTTTGTTGTTAATATGCACAGTAGCTAGATAATCATCCAGCCAACTCATCTGATATTGGAGTCTCTCTGATGAAAAAATGGAAAGTTACACAGCGGAGTGTGGGAGTCCGTGAAACTACTAAAAAAAAACACTTCTTACTTCACAAACAAAGCAATGCAAGACATCAGTATGTTTTTCACTCAAAAGCAAAAATAATGTGCTACAATAAAGAGAAACAATGTATGCAGCAAAAGCAAACAGGAGAGTTAAAATGCATCACTTTGTGGCATATTTTCCTCTGAAACCATTTACTGCTTGTGCGCTACAGAGTACAAGAGTTCTGACAGAATTATTATGGAACAATTAGCAGTTGGAGGATGGGGGGGTTTTAAAAAAAAATTAACAAAAAAAAAAAAAAGATGTCATTAAGGACGTCTCTAGGGATTTCAATACTACTCCTTTTCCTTGGATTTGGATGCCTGTTCCTATTCATTGTACTGGTGTGTAATAATATTCCGCAAGGACGCTGTTCCAGTCAAATAAACTCAGAAGACAGGAGGACAATTATAAGTCTAACGATTAATGGAAAAAAAAAAATAATTAAAAAGTATATGAATATATAAATATATATAAATAAATATACTCTGTTTTTATGCTTTATCATGAAGGTCTGTAAAAAAAAACATTACATAGACAATTTTCTACAAAAAAAAAACAAAAACAACAAAAAAAACCTAAATAATTATGAACAATGGAAAGAGAATCCCAGAAGATCAAACGGAAAAAAAAGGCAATTCTAAAAACATCATCCTTCCTGACCTTTTGTTCTTTTTTTAATTTTTTTTTTTTTTTGCCTTTTGCACTAGTGTACTGTGGTCTCCATTTAAAGGACAATATTGTCTCCCTGCATCAAGTCGTTGTGAATATTCTGCCTTGAAACGATTAGGAAAACAAATAGAAATGTATTTCCTAAAAATTCTTCTTATTATTTGTTTTTTTGTTTTTGTTTTTTTAATGGCACTTATCATGGCCCGGGGAAGGGAGGGGGGGATTACAGGTTTACAAACAGTTTGTCTTTAAAATATTAGAAAAGGAAATGATTAGGGTAGTCCATTTTGAAATTTTGCTTAATCTGCTCACAGATTTACAAACCCATTGCAAGTTTAGATTTTTTTTTTTTTTGTTCCGAAATGATCCCCCATTGAATACAATGCATGGTGAACTGAATTGCTCGATTTGGCTTTTGTTTTGAACCTCAATGTGGTGACTTTACTAATTCAGCGGTCATTTTGCAGAGATGATATTGATGCCTTTGTTCAACTGTTGTTTATTCTAGACTCATTTAACATTGTAAAATAGCACAGCCAAACAAAGGGATGGAGGATAGTAATACAAATTTATACCTGCCAACAGTCCCAGGTCACCACGGAAAGTCATTAAAAAAAAAAAAAAAAGGTGAAAGGCAGAGTTTACAAGGAACAGGGTAAGGGTTATAATAAACAAGGACGGAGTTTACCAAATGTATGAGGCGTGATTTTGTTCCAGATTTCAGTCCGGTATGTTGGCAGGTATTGCTGGTTTTAATTAAAAGAAAAATGATATCTTATTTAGTAGGTGATTCATTTCATTTTTTTTCGATCATCAATTGACCAGGAACATGTTTTGATAAATCTTGCAGCATCATCTAGAACCTTTCTTGTTCAGTTTTACATATTGTCATGCAAGTAAGGAAATCCACAAGTGACTACAGCTGTACATCACATCTAGAGGTCAAAAATATATTGAACTCCTCCATTAATGTCTGCAGTGTGTCACCTGGAAGGATATGCAGAATGGTAGCTCACCTTCATATGAAGATTAGTGATGTCTTCTAACATACCGAGTACACAATTAACCATTCCCTAGTTTTTATCCCTCGTGGAATGGGAAAATAAGTAGTAGTTTAACCCAGTATTATAAGGGCAGGCTTACTAAGGTTTTGTATCTTTATTAAAGGTTTTATCCCCTGGCCTGCATTGCATTGCAGTCACATTCAGAAAATTGAGGGGTTTCGGTTACAGAACTTTAAAATATCACAAGATCCTCCATAAATCAGATATATAATGGACTGGGGAAATTTCTTCTTAAAAAGTGGTGGGGTCATTTTTGAAATTGCTGTCCCATGATATGACCAGTGGCCGAGATAGCACTCATATTATGTTAATAACAAAGGCCGACATCATCATACCAATTGCCATTGATATTCTTGGGACACTCTTTGCAGGAAATTCAGTTATTCCTGTTGATTTGAAAGTGTGACACTTGTAAACTACAACTGTGAATTTACCAACAAGGGCAGTTTAAGGAGGTCTAGTATTCCATAGCAACCAATCAAAAGGCAGCTTTCATACTTCTAGTTCTTCTTAACCAGTGAATGCTGATACAGTTGGTAACGGTTGGCACCTGATGAAGAGAGGCACCGTTCCCCCGGACTGTTGTGTGTGTGGATATGGCACATTAAATACCTTTTTCTTTTCAACTGGAATTATACTTGAGACATTTGATTTCTTTGATGTTTAACAGTTGGTTGGTTGCCATGGGTTACTTGACATTTGGAAAGAATGCCCCTGTTGATGAATTTTCCTAAATGTGTAGTAGATATGAAAATCATTGCTAAAGAGTTAGGCCTTACTGCAAACCCTAGCACTCCAGAGTTTAGTTGGTCACATGCCAGAACATGGGTTACAAAAAGCCCTGCATGTAGATTTAAATCATTGCTACGCTGGTACATAAATCTCAAAGATCCCCCAGAAGCCATCACACATGGGATCCTGGTAATGTGTCATTAAAGTCATGTTCTTCATAGGCTTATGTAAAAACACCGTTCACAATTATGGTTTGCCGTGCTCAATACTGTAGGATTTGGTTAAGTGATTAAAGTGATCTTGTATCTTGAAGAACAAGTAATAAATCCAAAATAACATGATATTAACCCACTTTAATATTCCTGATTATACATAGGTCATTTTATATGTGGAATGGAGGTGTTGATGTATTTCCACAATCAAGGACATTATTATTTCTATACATTTTTTAGGAGTTCAGTTTTTTTATCTGGTATCTTTTGTCCTGAAATAATATTTTTAAATCTGAACCCTTAGATGGGGGGGGGGGTTATCAGGGTCGACCATTTAGACAACTTTTTTCTCTGCGACATTTTTTGTGGTAATTTTTTTTTTTTTTTGCCGCAACTTCTTCAACAGCGATCAGTTTATGCAGTGAGGAAAAAGATTGAAAAAAGTTGTCACGTTAAAATGACTGCATTTTACATTGATTTCAATGGAGTGTCTTTTTGATTGCGACTGTTTTCGAGATTGACGCTTTTTTTTAAAAAAATTTTTTAACAAAATATTTATGGAACTTGGAAAAATTTGAGAATAAATTTTAGTTTGGCAACTAAATAAGCAAGGGCCTTAATAAGTACAGATTTTGGCGATGGTAACTTTTCTGCTGCAACATTTTCAACAGTGACTTTTTCCACAGCAATTTTTTAACTTCGATAAATATCCCCCTTAGAATTTTAAATCAGACAGATGTTTATTGGACATTCAATAATGAATGGTCAAATGATCTCCCTAATACTTTGCTCCTCCTATTTGATTTTGGCCAATTAGATTAATCTTTCCGACCAATCATTACTAGCTGACAATACATAAATAAATGGAATATAAAAGGACCATAATGTTTAACACTTCACTGTTTCTATGACTCCTCCTAACCAAACAAATTCATTTTTTATTTTCGTTGTCCTGTTTTACCTCTTGAATTCCACTCTCCTGATAGACCACTTCAAATAAGATGAGATTAAGTGGTTGTGGTGAGTTACTTTTTCCATCTACTGTACATCTGATTTCCCCAACTTAAGGCTAGGTTCACAGTAGCGTATGATGCGCAGCACATCATACGCTAGTGTGAAAAAAAAATACGGCTATGAATGTCTATGGACTTGCCTAGTTCCGGACAGCGTACGATGCGCATACGCCACTTCCGGAACGCTGGGTGTCACATTTTGGCCGGTGTATGATAGGAAGAGCCGTGAATGCCGAGGGAGCATTCACACTGTCGTTGGTAAGTACAATAGAAAAATATGCTGGAGCGTATTTTTTTTTTTCATACTAGAGTATCATGCGCTGTGCATAATACGCTAGTGTGAACCTAGCCTAAAGCTTCCTGTTGTAAATTGTGTAACAGATCTCAGGATAGGAAATGTGTCATCTTCCTCCTCCTCAAATCAATTTTTTTTTTGTTACTATATACATTTTTTACATTTATCGGTAACATTCCATTAAACAAGGAAAACAGTCATCGTCAGATAGATAGACATGATGTTCACAAATCTACCCTGTACTTGACTCAGAAACACATGTGGACAGTTTATTTAGTAAGCAATTATATTATACATATATATATATACAGTATATGTGTGTGTGTTTTTCAGAGTGAGCATATTATTCACAGTTACTATAGGCCAGGGGTCGGCAATCTTCACAGAGGAGGGAGCCATTTCTCTCCCTCCTCCACCTTTGCAAATTCCTCCGGGAGCCGCAAAGGGGGAGGAGCAAGTACACTCCTGATCACATGACCTTTGAAGTACCATCACAAGAGACATCAAAGGCCAGGGCAGGTGGGAGGGCAGATCGCTTGGAGCTGCACACCGCGGCCAAAGAGCCAAATACGGCTCGCCAACCACTGCCATAGGCTTACATGGCCCCACAAAATACTTATATTAGTCAAACAATGACACTAAAGTAAGCAAAACAGATCAGTGTTTCATATTATTTTTTTTATATGCGACAAACTGTGGTCCACAATAACTTTATTAAAAATCCACATCTACTTCTGAGAAATATAACCCAGCCCTGTATTATAAACTGTGCCATTCTATACACATTACAGTGTCCAAAAAATACATAGATGATCTATGGTCTGTAAAAAATCTCTATTAGATATGACTAGATGATTGGTACTGAGAAAACAGAACCAAAGGATATTACCTAGAGATTTCAGGCCTAAGCTTAGAATGACACAATGCTTAGAAAAAATCAATAGCAAATCCCAGTAATCTGGATTAAATATACAATATATTCATTCATTCATTAATCATTCATATTCATTCATATAGAACTTGGAAAATTGTGTAGAAACCCAATTGCTTTTCTGCTTTTATAGCCAAACAATTGAATATTAAATGTTGATATTTCACCTTTCTTTTTTTTAAAACTATTGCCCAATTACTGCCTTGGCCCAGTACTGGTTCCATTTTGTATTAGAAACTAAGGTAGAAGTTATTTATACAATCCACTTAAACTAACTCCATTTTCCCTTTTGGACAATGCCACATTTAAGAAGCCTCCTGGATTTACATTGAGGGGGATTATTCACTAAAGTCTGAATTGTTGTGTATAGGTGTGATTTCACCAGATAAAGATAGTTGCAATAGGCTGCTACTGGCGCAGTCGCATCTTTATAATGAGAATATTGTTGCAGTCGTGACTTTATTATGGGAAAATTGTCGCGACTTTACATTGGGGAAATGGTAGCAGATTTGCTATGGGAATCCGCTGTTTGCGAATTCGACTGTCGAATTCGCACCTTAGTGAATAACCCCCTCAGGGGTTATTTCTCATTCATGGCAAACTTACACTTAAATGCTCTCAGACTTATACCTTCCAGCATTCACTAAAAAACAATGGAAAGATACTATTCTTCAGGTGTAATGACAATTATTGGGTCTCCTTGGTGTTGAAACAAAACACCCCTAATGTGCATGATCCATTATCCAATTACATTCCATTGCTTATGTTATGTTAACTCAGTGTAAGTGTAGTGTGGCATCTGAATTGTTTCCCAACTAAAGAATTTATATGGTACTACTGTCTGCAAATAATCCAATATGGTACTGCTGTCTACAAGGAATCCAATATGGTACTGCTGTCTACAAGGAATCCAATATGGTACTGCTGTCTACAAGGAATCCAAATTGATTTACCTAATGTCTATACAGGAAAATAATAGAAATTAATAATGATATTTGTTTTGACAACAGCAAATATTGCTTTGTCAGAAAGATGTGTGTAACATGAAGGCAACAACTTTTGTATATACCTTTAACTGCATTTCATAAACAATATTAAATTAATCTTTCTTCATGTAAAATAAAATACAAAAAAAAAATACGAAATTTGCTTTGTCTGTATGCTGGAAGACTCCCTATGTGAACAGAGAAGAAAGATAACTAGAATTAAATAAAAGATAAGCATGGATAAGAAGTTTAAGTAAATCACCAGTCTATTTCTGTTTTCAAATAGCGGTTTGTTTTGGGGTTTTCTGTGCCATTTTTGTGAACACTGAAATATTTAAAACAGATAACTATGCAAATCGTAAACCCATGATTTTGTTGACAGATTTTTATCCATTCTATGTTTTGGCCGGGCGATCCCAAGTTCTAAGAAAACTAAGCATTAATTGGTCCTGTGATGCAAATAGTTAAGATCAGATTAGAGTATTAAAGCAACTTTTTGATTGGTTGCAATGAGTTACTAAACTGGATCAGATTTACCTTCTTGCTACATATCCCTCTTAAACCATAGGTGCCTACGTTGTGAAGCACACTTCACAAATGTAGGCAGTTTTCACTTTGTGTGCTTATGCATGCCGAGTTACCAGCACTTTCAGGATATGTACTGTATGTATGACATACTAGAGGAGGATATGTACTCATAGCACAGATGTAATATCTTACATTTTCTCTTTATATCGATTAAAGAAAACATATGTAAAATACTCCTGTGCCTGTCCTGTTAATGATCCCACCCCTATCTCATTTACAATTAGGCATCTCATAATGTATGAGTTAGTGACTTCCACAGAGAGCAAACTCCTGTACACTCTCTCCATTGCAGCAACTGGTTTTTGTGAATCACAATGTGTTAGTGGCAATGAATCCCAACCGCTTGTGGATGAGTCTGCATGTGTTATCAAGCTCCAATACTGAATGAATGATAGTGAAGGCTCAAATAAAAAAATAGGCCATGCAATGAATGACTAAATAAATAAATGGAAGTGTGGAAACTGACATTCGAAAACAACATGTCCTGTGTCAGCCTTTTATTTTTCTATTCAATTCCTTTAATTAAATAGTCAGACAACCTTGTGATCAATAAATGTGTGGACTGAAAGCCATGAGAGATTCCAGCTGGGACACTTGTAAAATATCAACACTTTCCTGGTAATAGTAAGAAAATGTAATGTATTTGCCTTCTACTCATGCAAAGATATGCCTGAAAACGTACCTTTGCAAAGGAAACCTTGTGCTCATGTGACCTCCTTCATCCTAAGTTGGAACAATTGACACATTTCTGCTGTAACACATGAACGGACATATTTTGGCAGAAACCAACATGGCTTTGGGCATTGCTTCAGACGCTCCATTCTTTTTTGTGCTCCTGACAAATAAATTTTTGTATGTTACTCAGTTCTTGGTGTACTTCTCTATCATAATATATGCATTTTATACTTTTTATAACCAGACTCAAATCAAACCAAATACCAAGGCCCTTATTCACCAATGTGCGAAGTGAGTCGAACACTACGCGGCTCACTTCGCACATTGGTGAATAAGGGCCCAAGTCTCTGGAGAATCCTCAGGTTCTCCAGTCCAGGTCAGAAGTGTGGAGCTTTCCCCAAACTCCACCCCATCCCACCCAAATCCAGCCCACAAACTTGTCAGCTTTTTTGGAAGCGAAGCCTCACATGGTGATGTGAATTGCACCATTAAGCCCCACCCCCTAGTCAACCACACCCAATAAGCAGTGGAACTCCAGAGAATGAGGGGGTAATTCAGGAAACAGCGACGTTCCCTTGCGATGCTTCTCATCAGTTCGCCGAGTCGGGTATGCGCTCCCTGGTCTCCTGCAAGCGGA
>WMED01009092.1:2333-16518 GCA_019650415.1 Pipa parva | reverse complement strand
TATGGACAGACTAATCTAAGTTTGAGGTGTTTGGATCACACAGAAGAACATTTGTGAGACGCAGAACAGCTGGAAATATGCTGGAAGAGTGCCTGACGCTATCTGTCAAGCATGGTGGAGGTAATGTGATGGTCTGGGGTTGCTTTGGTGCTGGTAAAGTAGGAGATTTGTGCAAGGTAAAAGCGATTTTGAATAAGGAAGGCTATCACTCCATTTCACAATGCCATGCAACACCCTCTGGACAGCGCTTGATTGGAGCCAATTTCATCTTGCAACAGGAGAATGACCCAAAGCACACCTACAAATTATGCAAAAACTATTCCGGGAAGAAGCAGGCAGCTGGTACTCTATCTGTAATGCTGTAATTGCTGCAAAGGCAGCATTCTTTGATGAAAGCAAAGTATGAAGTAGAAAATTATTATTTCAAATAAAAATCATTATTTCTAAAGTTGTCAATGTCTGGACTATATTTCTATTAATTTTGCAACTCATTTGAAAAATAAAAGTATGAATTTTCAGGGAAAACACAAAATTGTCTGGGTGACCCCAAACTTTTGAACAGTAGTGTATATTATTGATACTTCCGTTTGAAGCAGAGGTGTTGAAAGGTGTTGTCAGTAGAGTGTTGGGCAGAGTAGGAGGTTGCAGCTTGGGTTCACAGGGACTTAGCACAAGCTATCCCTAGGGCGTGGAGTCTAAGGAATTCCATTGTCTTTACCATTGATCCCCGCAAGGAGGTGTGGGCTTAGCTACAGGGTACTCCCAGGTCGTGACCTCTAGGGTAGCTGTCCACTGGTGGAACAGAAAGCGAAAGTTGGAGTCCGGGTACAGATCGTAGAATTTGGGGCAGGCAGGGTAGTCATTATCCATAGCATAAGGTCAGGGCAGGTGGCAGGCAGGAGGTTAATTCAGAAACAGGCTGAAGACACAACAGGAACAAGCAGAAGAGCACCCAGAACTTCGCAAAACACGGTTCTATAATCAGGCGCAAACACAACAGGGAGGCCCATTTAAATAGTAGTGGAGCTGGGCACATGACCATGACGAACCGTGTCAAAAGCGTGACAGCGACATAACTGCGTCAAGTTCGCGCCTGCGATGTGACCACTGCCTATGAGAACAGGCCAGAAGAGCAGCGCTTCCAGCACCGTGACGCAACCGCCGCAGATGAGAATCCAGGTAAATAGCACTCCTCACATTTTCTCAGTATTAAGTCCCCAGAAGCAGTCCACACAACAGATTACTTCAAGTTTTAGTCCCATTAATCATTTAATACAAATAAGCTTAACCATTCCTTTTCCTCAGAAATTAACATTAGTTCTATAAAAACAGAACACAACATATTGTATTAGTTGATGTATTAAGGTCAGTGACTTGAGATGTTTTATTTCTGACCATCAAGAAAAAGAAGAAAAAAAAATATGGTTGGAAATTTCAAGAACATGAACTACATTTTTTAATACCTCTCGTTTTGCAGCAGCACACCGGTTACTTAAAAGAGAAAGTAGGCCAAACCAGTAGCTATCAATATTTCTGGATGTTCCATAGAGGAAATGACAGTTAAGATTACCAGATAAGATGAAAAATCATGTTACCTGAGCCCTGCTAATAAAACTTAGGGGCTTATACTTCAGAGTTTGAATTTGACTGTTAAAGTGAATTCTCATCATTTTGGGTCTCTGTGCTCCGGTGGATGTGAATTCCCTAATCTTTATTTATTTAGTGGCGGATTCTCATAGTGAAGAATTGAACAGCGTCAGACATGGTTTCTAAGGGGTTATTCACTAAAGTCCGAATTGTTGCGTATCGGTGTGAATTCTCCAAATAAAGACAGTGGCAATAGATTGCTACAGTCGCAGTCGCAACAAAAATTGTAGCAATCTTAAGTATAAAAAATTGTCGCGGATTTGCTATGAGAATTCGACAGTCGAATTCGCACCTTAGTGAATAACCCCCTAGTGCAGCAGTTCTCAACCTATGGGTCGCGACCCCGACTGGGGTTGCTCTACCGTCCCACGGGGGTCGAGAACCGCTGCTACACCCGGAAGTGCCCGCAGGACCCTTCTTAAAAGGGTTCCTGTGGGGTGACTTTGGCCGAAAACGACACCACGTAACGCGCGTACTTGATGACGTTTCGCCCGAACGTCACCACATGACACGCGTATGTGATGACGTTCGGCCGAAACGTCTTCACGCAGTGCGCGGTGACGTCAGCGCCGGGGGTCGCACCGAAGAAAAGGTTGAGAACCGCTGCCCTAGTGTATAACGGTGTAGTTAGTCAAACAGTATGTGGAGTGATAAATATGTGGAGAGTAGAAAGTAGCGAATCGACATGAAGTTAAACTTCAATGAATAACCCCCCCATAGTGATCAATAATGCCAGACAAAGAACATTTGGCACATGAATGACTGTGCCTGTTATTTATATTCAGTACTGTTAGAATGTTCTCTTTAAAGCCATGGTATTGATTTGTATTGATTTTTCTATTCTAACAGCTTGGTGTTTGCATTATGTAAATGTTAGGCCAAGGCTCCCTGGCTAATTTTAATCAGGCTTGTTATTGTCTATAATTCAAAGAAATGGATGCCATTTTTCCAGTTTAGCTATAAAGTAGTCTGCATGGACCTGACCTTCCATCAAAAAATACCTTCCCGCTGCCATTGCTACTAATAAAACATTTATAATACATATTTATTACTTGGTCCCTAAAATGAATGGGTTGTAAAATAAAACAAGTGCATTTCCTTTTATACAATTGCATAAAGACATTTTTATTGATTAGTCACAACATCCCTTGTCACAATGATCACAATTGGTCACATTTCATGCAACTATTGTTTATTGTCATCCATATAATATCAGGCCTTTTTACACTTGAAAAATGTCAAATACTTAGATCATAAACAACTAATCTGATACTTACCTAGCCAATTGGTCAGTGTATTAACTGGCATCTATGCAGTTGCTAATATACATTCTAATCAGGTATATAAGTAGATGATTCAGTTTTCTTTATTTCTTCTATGGGGGTTGGTTCATAAATTCACAGCAGGAAATAAATGGAAACAATCATTGTAGGAGACAACACTATAAGATGCCTTTTTATGTAGCTTAAAGGGAAAATATCACCAGAAGTATGATGATATGCTTACTTTAATAAATCAAACATGTTTGATTCCATTAAATTAATAATAATAACACCAGAAAATGAAAATTCCTCAAATGCAGTTACCATAAATGTAATCTGTGCTTTCACAAATTCTAAATCGTGTCTGTGAAGTAAGATATTTAGCTAGTTAGATTTAAAAACTGGGTATTTGGCATACTTCCTGAATGTTTTTTTTAAACACACCATTGAAAACAGTGGTTTTCCACTGTTAAAAATAGTTTCTCCAATCAGATGCCTTAAATCATGATCTAGCAGGGATCTGATTGTAGGAGCTATAATGTCAATTATCATTTAGCCCTGCCCACCTGACTCAGAGAAACACTTTATAAAGGTACATTTTTATATATATATATATATATTTACAAAGACGTTTAATTAGTAGAACCTAATTTACTATTAGTTTTGAGGTGACAGGTGCACTTTCAGGGGGTTATTCACTAAGGTGCAAATTCAACTATCGAATTCGCAAACAGCAGATTCCCATAGCAAATCTGCAACAATTTCCCCATTGTAAAGTCCCGACAATTTTTTAATGTTAATATTGCAAGAATTTTCCCATAATAAAGTCGTGACTGCGACAATATTCTCATTATAAAGACATGACTACGACAGTAGCAGCCTATTGCGATTGTCTTTAACTGGCGAATTTGCACCTATTCTCAGCAATTTGGACTTTAGTGAATAACCCCCTTAGGGGTTTTAGGCCTTTTTTGCAAGATTGAGTTTGTTCCTAACTGCATCTACAAATGTGGCCTGGCAGAGTGAGACAGGCATGCAGCTTCCATATTTTATATACTAGCTCTGACTTTCTGGTTCCTGTTTTCTGGCCAGTTTATAATTGTACTTATTGCTTCTCATTTCTGATTCTATCTGTGCTGATCTGTTACTGATCCAGCTTGCATGACTACATTTTCCTTCTCGTTTCCACAGTGATAAGTTTGTCACCCTTGCTTACCCTTATACAACCATTAGTCTTATGCCATTAAGACCTGCCAGTATCTGAGTTGCGAAGGGATCCTCCTGAAGCCAAAGGTGGCTGTTATAGGCAAAAAAAAATTTGTCAAGACTAGATTCCCACTGGTTCCCTTGGGTTTGGGCAGACTGTGGCATCATATGTGACATAGACTATTGGAAGGCAGATAATATACTTATAGTTTTCCTTCCTCAGTGACTGTATGTTAAGGTCTTCAGTTGTACAGTACATGTGTGTTCTAGGCGTGCGCATGCACGTATACACACAAATGCACACTGTATATTGGTGTTTATATTACATTTATTTAAAATCAGAGAATTAAGAAGCCATAAGAAAGTTAACACTTAATACTTATAAAATAATGAAATTCTGTTTTTACTATGGGGCTGTCTATTTTACAGTAAATGTACATTCCTACGTATGCTGAACAGTTGTATGATGGCTAACATTGCTTGGCCTCTTCAATGATCAGGAATACAGACTTTGTAAAATCTGACCTTCAGTTTTTCATAGTTTATGATTCTTTTCATTCACATAATAGAAATTTTATAGTGACAGTTTTCTGCAAATTTTCTTTATTTTAAGCCCAAGGGCTTAACAGGGCTTCAGCTAATGTAATGTAATGTGAAATCTATCATTTCTTTTCTATTAAAAAGCTGGGTAATGCAGTATTCTTAGTTCTAAATTGGTTTTCTACAACAAGTTTAGGGAAATAATTGTTTAGCCTTAGTCTATAGTTTGATGACCTCAAGATTTTATATATATATATTTATTATCTTAACGAAATAGTCCAGCCTGCAACAGTCAATCATAAAATTGACAATGTTAAGTTAATTATTTTTGCAATATAAATCATTTACTTATTTTCAGTGGTTTCAATTTTCAGCCATTTTCTTACATTTTTTTAAAATTTTTTAAATCTTAATTAAGGAGAGCTAAAACAAGGGTAGGGTTAGTTAAAAATACTTACCAGAGCTGTCTCCTGCTTAGTTTAAAGGAAAAGTGAAGCCTGATAAAGATTTGATCTTATAACAATGTATCTTAGGTATGGAGCTTACTATGCTAGTTTAGGATGATCCAGCCCCCAGAGTTGTAACTGAAGGCTGACATCTTTATAATCTTAGCTAGACTTTGCCCTTAGCCACAGGCTCAACACATGCTCAGTGTATACTTCTTAGGGACTGAGAAAAAATAGTGTATTAGAAACACAGAAACGACATTAGAAACGACTGTCAAAAATATATACCTGACTCTGCAAAGCAAGAAAGAACAGTGTGTTAGTATTTGATCCTCTTTAAATCTGCACTGAAACTTAAATCAAGGAAAAGAATAAAGTATCGATAGTTCTGTGTTTTCACTTAGTGCCATAGGGCTGGATCATTCTAAATGGTATAGTAAACTATGTACATAAGGTACATTGATATAAGATTAAGGGGGTTATTGGCTAAAGTGAGAAATCGACTGTTAAATTCTCAAACAGCGGATTCCCATAGCAAATCCGCAACAGTGACAATATTCCCATAGTAAGGTAGCAACTGCAACAGTATTCCTATAATGAATTGCAACAGCAGCAGCCTATTGTGACTGTCTTTAGCTGACAAATTCACACCTTTACGCAACAATTTGGACTCTAGCCAATAACCCCCTAAATGTATTTCAGGATATAGTTATCATTTATAGTTTTTTTCAACTGTTGATTGATATATGTTTTAATGATCTTTTGTGTCATTCCTCCACTGGGAGCTATTGATGAGTTTGACAGAGGTGCTGTACCTCTGTAACCCAGTACCTGGTGATATCATAATGTAATATGGATAAAGAATCTTTGCCTGCATTAAGAAGGTGGATAGGTAACATGGTAACGTAGTTTATAAGGTGGAAAAAAGACACAAGTTCATCCAGTTCAGCCTGTTTTGGTGCAATGTTGATCCAGAGGAAGGCAAAAAAAACCCATGAGGCAAGAGCCAGTTATCTTCATATTAGGAGGAAAAAATCTTTTCTGTCTCCAATATGACAATCAGAATAATTCCCTGGATCAAGATCCCACCTTCAGTTATCTAGTACCCATAACTTGTAATGTTCTTACACTGAAGGAAAGCATCCAAACCAGTTTTGAACTTCTTAATGGAAATAGCCATGACAACTTCTTCAGGCAGAGAGTTCCGTAACCTCACTTTTCTTACAGTAAAAAAAAACCCTTCTATGTTGATGCAAAAGATTTATTTCCTCTAAGGCTAGGTTCACACTTGCATATTATGCTCAGCGCATAATATACTTGTTTGAAAAAAATACTACTCAATGAAAGCTGATAGTACTTACCTAGTTCCGGACACACTAGCGTATGATGTGCATACGATGAGTCCCGAATGTTGCGTGTCGAATTTTGGCCAGCGTATGATATGCTGCAACCAAACAGGAAGTGAAGTGAATGCCAAGGGAGCATTCATACTGTCACTGGTAAGTTCAAAGGAAAATATACACATATTTCTTTTTCTTCAAGCTAGTATATTATGCACTGCACATAATATGACAGTGTGAACCTAGCCTAAACGTAGAGGATGTCTCCTTGTTATACTAACAGTTTTTGGTATAAATATATTGTGGGAGAGATCTCTGTACTGACCCCTAATATATTTATACATAGTTATCAGGTCACCCTTTAGTCTTCTTTTTTATAGACTGAACAAGCCCAGTTTTGATAATCTTTCTTGGTATTCAATATTGCCCATTACTTTTATTATTTTAGCAGCCCACCTTTGAACCTGCTCATGCTCAACCACATCTTTTTTGTGCACTGGTGCCCAAAACTGCACACAGTATTCCATGTGTGATCTGATGAGTGCTTTGTAAAGTGGTATAATTATGTTCTCATCATGTGCATCTCTGCCTCTTTTGATGCATCCCATGATCCTGTTTGCTAGTTTATTGTCAACTAGAATTCCTAAATCCTTTTCCATGTCTGTTTTGCCCAGTGTTTTCCCATTTAGAAAATAATCTAGACATGCATTTCTGCTTCCCATATGCATAACCTTATTATATTTATCAGTTAAACCTCATTTGCCACTTTTCTGCCCAAGCTTCTAACGTATCTAGATCCCTCTGTAATAAATTACTATCTTCCTTTGTATTAACTACTTTACAAAGTTTAGTATCATCTGCAAAAATTGAAATTTTACTATTCAATCCCTCAACAAGGTCATTTATAAATATATTGAAGAGAATAGGGCCCAAAACTCATTTCTGGGGTACCCCACTATTAAAAGTAAGCCAGTGGGAGTATTTACAATTAATAACTACCCTCTGTTTCCTACCCCTGAGCCAGTTACTAACCCACTTACACACATTTTCCCCCAGTCCAAGCATCCTCATTTTATGTACCAGCCTTTTATGTGGCAAATGCTCTGGAAATATCAATGTAAATGACATCCAGTGACTCCCCCTTTTGAGTCTATAACTGACCTCCTCATAGAAGCTAATCAGATTTGTTTGACAGGATCGATCCCTTATAAACCCATGTTAATATAGAGTTAGACATTTTTTCATGTTAAGATATTCCATGATACAATCTCTTAAAAAGCCTTCAGACATTTTACCCCCAATAAAAGTTAGACTTACGGGTCTATAGTTTTCAGGCTTACACTTTTACCCCCTTTATATAATATGACATATAATATAAATATAATATAGGGACCATATTTGCAACATGCCAGTCCTTTGGAACAGTCCCTGTCATTATAGAGTCCCTAATTATTAAATATAATGGTCTGTCTATGACTGAGCTTAATTCTCTTAAGACCCTAGGGTTTATATTGTCTGGATCCAGTGATTTATCTATTTTAATCATGTTAAGACTGCGTAGAACTTAATCCTGTGTTATACAGGCAACATTTAAAGGAGCATTTACTTTATGTCTTTTCATTTCCCCTGACATTTCATTTTCCTCTGTGAACACAGTGGAGAAAAACATGTTTAATAAGTGTTGTTTCTCTTGATCTGCCTCTACCATGATCCCTTCATTATTTTTTAAGGGGCCAACACTATCAGTTTTAATCTTTTTATTATTTATGTAATTAAAGAACATATTTTGGTTTGTTTTACTCTCTTGGGCAATTAATCTTTCTGTGTCCATCTTTGCTGCTTTAATTTGTTTTTTACATAGTTTATTTTGAACTCTATACCTTTGTAGTGCTTCTATACTGCCTTCCAGTTTTAGTTCTGTAAATGCTTTCTTTTTTGCATTTATAGCCCCCATTACATTTTTATTCATCCACATAGGCTTTCTTTTATTTCTAACTCTTTTATTCCCATAGGGTATGTACCTTTCACAATGAGTAGTCAAGATTTTTTTTTAAATATCCCATTTAGCATCTGTACTCTTACTATTCAGAACATTGTCCCAGTTAATGAGAGTAAGGGCATCTCTAAGCTGACTAAATTTATTCTTTCTGAAGTTAAATGTTTTAGTGGCCCCATGACAGTAAATCCCATTAAATCTTAACTGGAAATTATGATATTATGATCACTATTTCCTAGATGCCCTGCACCTGGTATAGGTGGTATAGCTTTTTATAAGTGGAAACTGGAAACCAGCATTATCAGTAAGAAGTCAGTGAGTATATCAATATTATTTTTTATGTAGAATGCTGTTAATATTTGTATAACCTTTACCCAGTGAGTCTAATCTATGCACACTCCTATTAGTTAGGATAAAATATCAGTTTTTGTGTTTTTTATTTGATGCAAGACTTGCTCCCATATGCCATAGACAATGTTCACTGGAGAGGAAAACTGTTCTAGAAATTTTTATTGCCAGGGGTTCTCCCTGAAGAAATTATAATGATCATTTTGCCATTTACGTCCAGTAGATTTCTTGACTGCCTGTCTAAATTATCTGTCCATGTTTGTGATTTTCCTTTCCTACTCAGCCATCACCACCAAAGCATTGAACAGAAAAGTTCTGAAATCCTTTCATCCAGCTTCCCTGGTCATTGTCCCTTTTATTTTTTTCCTTTCACCCTCAATTACATTTTCTCTTCTACTTTTCCATTGCCTAATAAATGGTAAATGTATGAAGAAGTGTCATTAAGTAAAATGGTAACAGTTTGCTCTAAGCTTGTATTTAAGATCAAAAATGTACCTAATGTTACAATCGTTGTTATTGCAAAACAAAAAGGAGAGCAATGTGAGTTTCTAACATTTTTACACAAATCCGTTTTTAGTATAAAAAAGTGCCTTGGTTAAGGCAGTTCTTAACTGCACTGATGTAATTATAACCCTTAGGCTAGTGCAGGAGCCACAGGGGCTATAATTACATCAAACAAAACCATAAGTTGCTGTAGGTTGGAAACATTTAATTACTCTTCTGTGGTGTCTTTCTCCAGTGCTTGTTTCTCATAATTACTGGGATTGTTTATACATGTAGCAAAATATTTGTGTTCGCTGTTTGTTCACTGGCACATTTCATTTACTGTTGTATTCATTAGGTTTAGTGTATTCCCTAGAAACACTGATGTCACTAATAGAAATACAGATTAAACACAATAGTTAACAGCTTTGCTAAGTAAAAGTGCTGACATGTATTCTTTTCTTTTTGTTAGGAGGAGCCTGTCATACATCACATAACTGCAAAAATTATTGAAAATGTATGCACAAAGATAACCTCTCATGTGCAAGGATTCCTCACTGGAGAAATAGGACCCTCACTCTGGTACCTTTTTACTCATTCAACAGTTGATTCTCTCAGAATCAGTGCAATCTCGGTATGTATTGCTCAATGGATTGTTTTTGTATTTTACAAATATGTATCCATATAGTCATTCTTAAAGGGAATTGGAGGAAGAATTAAAGGAAAATCATTTGGTTCTATGCACAAATTTACTTCTCTTATACTATGGGAGTTCTTCACTAAAGTCCGAATTGTTGCGTATAGGTGAGAATTCGCCAGTTAAAGACAGTCACAATAGGCTGCTACTGTCGCAGTTACATCTTTATAATGAAAATATCTTCGCAGTTGCGACTTTATTATGGAAAAATTGTCGCAATCTTAAATTTAAAAAATTAGCGCGACTTTGCAATGGGGAAATTGTAGCGGATTTACTATGGGAATCTGCTGTTTGCAAATTCGACAGCCGAATTTACACCTTAGTGAATATCCCCCTTAGGGGGTTATTCACTAAGGTGCAAATTCACTAATGTGACAGATTTTTAAGGTCAGAGGAAGAAATTCTAAAACCGTAACAACAGCTTAAAAAAAAAGGTTCAGTTCCATCTTGATCAGATATGCAAAACTGTATATTCACATACTGTATAATTGTGTTGGATCTTCATACCAATATATTATGTTTCTGGTATTGCTACATTGTTGATGACATTTTATTTTCAATAACTATAAAAATATATAATAAATATTACCTTATAAAACTATGTAATCCTTCGATAAACATTTGAAAGTTAATATACTATTTGGAAAAAGCCACATTTCTTTATCTTGTTTTTTTTTCTTTCTTGAACACAATGGCAAGATAGCTTCACAGAGCCCTATATTATCTTTCAAAGTTTCAGTTAGCGCATTCATTCACCATTGTTGTCCCATTAATGGGAACTTCATGAAAATAATTTTCAAGCGATGCTGAGTACACACGACCCACCTTGAAGAACGTCAAACTCTTTAGATATTTTCAAGCAGATAGACATAAATGATGCACCTGGATGTTCATACTCCTCATTTCTATTCTTTAGAATTTCATTTGATGTCCCTAGACGTACATTTTTCCAGTAAATTGTTATTTTGTTATTTTGATTTCCCTGTTATGACCATTATTATTGTCTTTTTGTGTTAAAACCTTCACCTGGGGCACAGTTTAACATTTCAAGATTGTTACCTTATTGAAATTTGATCTGTGAAATAAAATTAAGGTCTTAATAGCCTGTATAAAGATTTGTTTTACTGTAGTGCAGGACTTTTAGTAGCATTGGTGCAATGCTGTGTTTATTTAACCTAGCATATCAAGCCCAATAAAAACAGAAATTATATTATGCATACTTTTTTTCCCTTTAATGTATGTCAAAATATATCGATAGGTTATTATCAACCAAATATACATTCACTGTATAAAATGATAACACAATGGAGTTTTTTTTGTTTTCATCTTAACTTTCACAGCCTGGCTTTCCAGTAGTTTCATAATGATTAGGCAAAGCAATCGATTGATGGCATCACAGGTGTAACTAGAATTAGATAGGCCTAAATCATAATTTGTCACTGACCCACTAGTTTTCTTTCCAAACACGCAGGGCCCAATTTTCACTATTTTTAAAGGAACAGTATTTAATAAAGTAAGCAAAATGGCATAAAATCTTACTAATGGTTAACTAAACAAATAAATAAAAAGGTCTTACATTATTAGCTTTTCTTATTGAATCCGGAGCTCTTTGATCTGTTTGTAAGTGGAAGCTGTCTAACAGCTTCCTGGAGCCGTTCTGGAGGAGGCGTGTCTAAAGAATCACAGCCTCCTCCAATAGTGACAGAGTTCTGAACGCGTTCACAATGCAGGCTCTAGTGAAGCATCAGGAATGCGTTCACAGGCTTGTCAGAGCGTTACTGATGCTTTACTGGGGCACACATTGTGAATGCTCTTAGTAGCGCTACTCTCTCTCTGACACAGCCCTTCTGCTTCCTCTGATGATTCACGCCGTGAGCCGGCACTTATGACAGGGAGTGCGTTCTTGTTATGCAGTGCTCCCTATGACTAAGCCTTGGTACTGAGAACGATCACATGACGTTAGGGAGCGCGCATGACCATGTACCCGCTCCCTGTCTTCAGTAATGGGCGACAGAGTATCTGGGGACACGCAGGGACTACAGATGCACTCCTTAAAGTCCTCAGAAGTTTGAGGATTTCGGGGCACTGCTGTGTCGCCAGCACAACAGGAAGCAAGCCATATATAAATATGTTCTGATAAAGTATATTACCGAACATATTTATTGTAAACATTTAACCCTTTTTTATTTTTATAGCTAGACTGTTCCTTTAAACCCAATTCCTCCAATAAGTGATATTCCTTAATCACTGCACATGGAAATATTTGCTAGCTGTGTAAGCTAACCTGTGCCCAAGGCCTGATTCAGACTGACATATTTTAGGAAATTGCGTCCTGGAAATTCGCTGCCAAATTCAGGCCGGCGTATATTTGGGATGAACTTTTCTGTTGTCCTTACCTTACACAGTGTGAACACTTCCCTTGGCGTTCACAGCTCGTCCTGTGTGGCAGCATTCTTCACGTAGCGTACTTACACCCAACAAATATGCAACAGCAAGCGTGTGCAACTGCAAATGATTGCAGTATAATGATGCATTTTGATACGAGGATCCAAATGTTCTTCTGAGATTAGGGATTCATGTAGATGTAGCTACTATTTCAACTATAATTTATATCTCAGACTTTTTATCTGTTTGTACATATGTTGTATATATATATATATATATAATATGTATAATATATTATATAATTTCCTTAAAATATCTTGTGACAACTTCTAACGGTTTGAAATCTTTTATTAAGAGAAGAAATTGTTGAATTACATTTTCCCCTTTTGCAGGCTTTATGCAGAATCACCCGTCATTCTCCTGCTGCCTTTCAGAGTGTAAATGACAAAGTAGGACTTTTATCAGTAATAAACTCCTTAGTGACAGGAATAGCCAAAGTCCAACAGTACATGCTGACCATGTTTGCCACAATGTTGTCATCTGGAATTCATCTTCAAAGGCTTACACAGGAAAAGGTATTAAGGATCTATTGGTAATGCACATCTTTAGAGTGACAAATGAGTCATAGGTTGTGCTGGATTTTGAATACTGAAAATATGAAATAAGTGTTTCACTGAGATTGTGTGTAAAAAAAAAAAATTAATAGAAAAACAATGTTGTTCCAGCATTGCCAGGTGCATGCCTAACTCCTAGGAGCCCACAGCAAATATTTCTGTCCATTCTTTCTTTTGGTCACTTTTTTCTTGTGTTTATTCACAAATACTACATTATGTATTTGTAATGTATTCAGTTCCTTCACTCTTTTCAAAGAAGACTGAGTAGTAATCACTGTAAAAGGTGCCTCAAAAAAGTAGTGTGTAAGGGGTTTTAAAATAAGTTGGTAGCATTACATATTATATTACATATAGCAAAAAGTAAAGAGATATGAAGATTTTTTAAATGCACTTAATGTTTACAATTGAGAGTCTTAGTAAATACATACAGAACAGCTAAACAAGCCTATGACCTCACCCTGGCAGAATCAGCAACCCATCAACAAGACCACCACAGGCCCCATCGATTCAGATTTGATGACAAACCAGGCAAATTCCTAGCCAGCTTTATTTAATACTCCAAACCACAATCTAATCAGAACATTCTTCAAATCCAAGACCCCAACAGAAAGATCCTGACAAAACCGGAAGACATCTTAACCTGTTTCAATAACTTTTATACCTAACAAAACCAGGCTCAACCAAACCACAAAGAGACTGGAATACAGTTTATACAACAAGATAACCTACCTAAAGTAACCACAGATGAGAGGAAAATGCTACAAGCCAACATAACCATTGAAGAAGTCCAATTCATAATCTCTAAATCCCCAATAAGCAAAGCACCAGGACCTGATGGCCTCCCATCAAACTACTACAAAATTCTCGCATTCTATGTAGCAACTAATCTCACCCACTTATACAACAGAATTCTAAAGGGAAGTACACTCCCCAGAGAATTCAACACCACTAGAACAATTATTATCGCTAAACCAAACAAAAGCTCCTTACTCCCAGTTTCATATCTGCTTATCTCCTTGCTCAACCATGATTCTCCACAGAATCGTAGACAAATCTGAAACTGGCTTTATCAAGTCTCACCAATCAATCATTAACATTAGAAAAGCCATTGCCACTATAATTCTTGCCACACAACAACAAAAACTAAAGAACACACTTCTGATATCATATGATGCAGAAAAGACAAGTATCATGGGAACATCTGACCAGAATTATTAATTA
>WMED01009091.1:0-16518 GCA_019650415.1 Pipa parva | reverse complement strand
TCGCGACTGCTACAATATTCTCATTATAAAGACGCGACTGTGACAGTAGCAGTCTTTACCAATACGCGCCAATTCGGACTTTAGTGAATAACCCCCTTGCTCTCTTAGGGGGTAATTCAGCAAAGAGCGAACTTACCCTCCGATCCTTCGCATCAGCTTGCAGATACTATTAGCGTTCGCTGAAGTCCTGCATGCGGAAATCAATGAACGCTTTAAAGGGATTCCAGTCTCGTGAGGCGTCTCGAGTCAAGCCTCGCCGAGACTGGAATCCCTTTAAAGCGTTTGCTGATGTCCGCGTACAGTCTCTGCGAGCTGATGCGAAGGATCAGAGGGTAAGTTCGCTCTTTGTTGAATTACCCCCTTAATGCTTTGACCCCCCTTTGGCAGGCTTCTGTGGATATGCATATTTTGTTAAAGGAATCTTGCCAGCATTGACAGACATCTCTGCACTAATTGAAAGCAATCATTTTCTTTCTACCACAATTATAATGCACAGATGTAGGTCATTTATTTGCAGAAATGTTTGTTCTACATTTTACAAAGGCTGGAAACAGTCATAATACTAAGCTATACATTATCATTTCATTACAATCCTCAATAATTGTGTGTACACCTACTACTATGGATCTTAACTAACAGTGTTTCCTTATGCAGTCAGAAGGTCAGTTCATCATCTTAAAAAGTGACTGCACAGTAGTTTATCAGGAATTTCAGTGAGCTCCAAATGACACTCATTAAATTCTTTGCTACTTATTTTTCTGTTAGCAAAATTTACTGAAATCCAGCAGCATACCCACGTCTATGAAGCCATAGCAGGACACCTACCACCCCTCACACTGCCCCTTCCCGCACCCCCAGACCAAAAAGACTGAAAAGCCTTATTCATTATAGTTCAGATTTGACAGTCTAAATAAATTTGTGTCACTTGAGTTGTTGCTACTCATTCTCTGAGTGCTGAATTCCCATAGCAAATAAGCTAAAGTCATCTGATGCATTTTCTTGTGCAGTGTGGCATAGTCAGTTAAACAGCAGTAGCATGTGTAGTCATGTGCAGTGATGTGAATATCACCAGTGAATTGCAGTGACGTCATCCTACAATGTCCCACTGCATGTATTGAGTGAATAATACATCCCTTTCTGTATCACTGTATCCCTAGTTCATGTTGTCACTTGTAGTCTTTATTGTCATTTTTGAATCACCTTATGCCACACTGGGGCCTTTCCATCAGCCCTCTTCTTTACCACTTTCAAGTTGGGAGCATGTTGACACAAAGTAATGAGAAGAGCTTCTTAAGTCAGCGATCATCATAAACATCCAAATTGGTAGCAAATTTCTGTTATTATTATATATTATATTATTATATTTGAATAGATAAGCAGAAATGGAGAAGTGCTGAATGAATGCAAATTCAGGCAGGGCTGCAGAGAGAGCCTTCAGATGAGTTGACCACTGCAAACCTTAGTTATACTTCTTCTATTTCCTTTTGTTATAGGTTGTTTTACATAGTATGGCATTGTTTTATAGATAATGGGAGGAAGGGGTTATTTATCACAGTCTGAACAGTAGCAAACATGTGTGGATTTGCATCTCACATAGTCAAACTCTGCAATGTGGTAAACCCACAACTGATTTAACAGCCTACTACTCTCAAATACTTACACACCACTTTGCATCACTTTGTATGGTCATGCACATGACTCTGCCAATTTACCATTATTACCATTAAAGTGGTAAATTTGTCAAGATGAATTGCTCTTAATTGGCTGATTTGACTTATTTAGATCGAAGTAGCCAAATAGGGGGCTGATAGCAGGGATCTCAAATTTGACAAAGCGGTAACAATATTCCCTTATATTCCCTATCCTGCTGAATATGCTTTTGCTTGGGAGAAGAGATGCAAATCCCCTATGCCACTATTCACACTGATGAATAGAACCCAATATGGCGGTAATAATGATTTTAAATAGTCATATACTCCTTGTTTAATTGAGGTGAATGAGCTTTTCCTTTGTAAGTTTATTTCTTAATGGGTCCAGAAATGATGGCTATAAGTTTACCTGAAGCCATTGTAGGATTCCAATTTGCAGTCATACAAATACCAGTAAGAACAACTGACAACTTGCTGAACAACTTGCTTTAACACAAACATATACATTATATCAGTGTGTCTGATTCAATTGAAATATGGTCAGTTTGATTTCATGATTCTGTCTGTTGCAATGCAGTTGGGGTCAGCATGCAGACTGCATACACTAACTGTTTATACAAAGTGCATATTACAAAATCAGGAGGATTCCAGTTTCAGTAAAACAGGCTGCAACTCAGATGTAGCATCACAATTATCTTAGATCATAATGCATGGATTAAATGGATATTAAGAAAAAGGTCAAGCAGACACAATGCTGTGTTGTGGTTTATAGCAATTTATTAGTTAAAGCACAATGGTTATGGCTGATAGTATCTGAGGAAGGTAGGGGTCTCTACCTCTGAAAGTAAACATTCTTGTGTAATAAATTGGTATACACCACAACACAGTCATTGTAGCCATGTGACCTTTTTTGTTATATATACATATCTTTCAGCTGATACATCAGATGGAATAAACTGAATATGTGATGGTAATATTCTGTATGCTGTAGCACACCAGTTTTATTTAGCTAGAGATAATGGCAAATAAAGTGCACACAGTTTCTAGTTGTTTTCATTTATATGCCTGCCCTATAAATGAACCCTTGGTTGCATTAAAGACCAGCATAGTAAGACTTTTTGATTACAATTTAGTGCACTTAATGTATGTTTTTTAGGTGGATAGAGAAAAAATAGGGTAGCACAAAACAGAATTCGCAATGGATCAGACTTTACTGCAGCACCAGACACACTGTCATGCAAGATATCTGGTGCTGTGTATTGTGTGTTTATTTATATAGAAAAGTAAGTAAAATGATAATACTAAAATTGAAACAGGCAGGTTGTTTTGTTTGTTTAAAATACTTTGATTTTTGATATTTATATCACTCCTGTTCTCTTTTATATATGGTAATGGCGCACATACAGACAGCATCAATGAAAATTACCAGATGGATGCTTAGTCTGTATGATGTTCTTCACCTTGATAATATTGATAAATGAGGAATCTTTTAACATTTCCTGCTCTATGAGCAGTGTAGAAAATAGCTCATTTATGCGACTTTACATCATTTATCCCAAAGGTGACAACCCAAGGAATCAATGAAAGAAAAACAAAACACGACAGTACCATTATAATAATGTAACAGTTTAGATTTTTAAATGTTACCGTGTTAAGAAATGAAAGCTAAGGAAAAGCAAGTAATTTCAAATATGTAATTTAAAAAAAAAATGAAATTAGATATTGTAAGGGAATAATGTGAAGAAAATACATGGCGCTAATCTCATACACTTACAACATTCAATATGTAAATAAAGAAAGGGGGTAATGAGATGATAGCAGCTCTTTCACTATTTTAGGCTTTTGAATTGCCAAGATGAGTAAAAAAGAATGACCTCCCCTTTCATTTATATAGCATGTTGTTAGATTGCTTACCTTTCAGAAAAGCTTAAGGAGTTGGCTGAGATGGTCGCTTGACCATTTATTGGCTGCCCGCCATTGGCAAAGACTGTTGCAATGATCCTTGTAGATTCATTGGCACGTGTTACTAAGACTGAAGCATAGAAAGTGCTATGGAATTGACGGAAATCTAATTAGTGTATAAGAGATTAAGCAGAGTGGGAAAAAATGATTTCATCTTTATGCTTTAGAAAAGTTAATCCTTTACATGCCAGAGAGCTTTTTCATTGAAGTTTGTCATAGTAGTGTCATAGTTGCTTGTAGTCTTTCCATGCAAGGTGTTAAAACTGCTGGAATGTGTCTCACTGGTTCTTTAAAAGTGATATAACTGGAAATAATGGGCAATGCGTTATTCATAAAATGTGGCTTGCTCGCATATTAAGTGATGTTTTAAATACAGTTATGGTTATATTGAAAGCAATCTATTTGTCAAAAAGTTCTGCTTTACACTTCTTATGACAATTTTTTTTTTTAAAAAAATGACAAAATTAATATTGATGGAAAAATTTAGAATGAAAATGAAATATGCACTTTTTTGGTCATTTCATTTTGTTTTTTCTATAGTTATGTAACTTTTTATGGTTGATCATTTTACTATATTTTACATAGCGTTCACTATTTTATCCGTGAATTATTGATATATAAAGAGAGACTTTACAAACAAATACAGGAATTCAACTAAATTCCAGCAGTACCGGAATACAATAGAGAAAACCCAGCAGTATAAATACAGCTGTGGAAATGAACATACAAAAAATAGAGGCAAAAATAAAGAAAGGAGAAGCGCATGCCATGATAAATATGTCCCTTAATAAATGTCTTATTTACTTAGAATCATTTCTTATTATGTTGTGGGCTATAGCATACTAAAACAGTATTCCGTTGGTCTCTGATTTTGATTTTTTTAATTAATTGGCTTTCTGTTTTGCCTCATCATTTTGATTGATGAAGGTCACTGACCAGAAAATCAGTTATTTGCAAGCTTGAATTTTCATTACTAATTTTTTCTGTTCAGTCAAAATACTCCTTCCACGTTAAACTTAATGCAGCACCACATTGCTGTCTTAATAGACCTCAGCAATCAGAAGAGCATTTAAATGTAACAAGAGTAAAATGTACATTTGAAAAATCTACTGAAATACCATTACCTGCAACATACAAAAATCATTAAGGTGAACAACCCCTATAGCAGAAGTAGCATAGTACCTGTTGAACATAAATAAAGGATTCTAATGATAACTGCAGCTGAGAATAGTAGATGCTGGCTAGTTCACATTCCAGAAAGCATTATTTCTATTGGCCAGGGCAGTGAGATCTGTTTGATCATCTTCTGTTTAAAAGCTTAGATGCTTCAATGCATCTTGACTGTTTGATCTTTAGGAGCACTCAGTGAGGTGCATATTTACTAAGACCAATTCCACCATATCAATTGATTTCAGCCCATTTCCCTGTCAATTTTTGTTTCCCTGTACCTTTCAGTTCCCTTGATTTACAAAAGATCGATAAAAATGTTTCTCATCATTGAAATGAATCCTTATTTATAAATATGGATCCTAACGGGCACACTTTTTAAGAGGGTCCCTTCCATTACAGATCGATATTGATATTACTTTTCAATGGAAAAACATTTTGGACTTTGGCTAAATGACATGACCAACTCCATAGGAAATAATGGGTTTTTGCCAGCCCGAGGGTGGAAAACTGTTTTGGGTGATTAAAATGTTTTTCAACAGCTTAGGAAATAGGAGAAAACAGTGATATCGTTAAATATAGGCTGTTTCTCCTGCATTTACTAGTGGAAAAACCTGTTTGACTTTAGTAAATGTGAATGTAATTTCCAGCTGCAGGAATTAAACAGAATTCAATATGTCTTACCAGTAGTTTATGAAAGATGCATTTCCAGAATTCATGTAACATGTATGTTACTATAGGGACATGCATGAAGGGAGTTGAGTAGAAACATAGGCAATTTTTTTATGTTATTGTTATAGCAACTCACGCTTTTGATCATTATCTTACCTGCAAAACCAATTCAATCTAACTGCTAACCAGTTGTCATGGCATTCTGGATGAATGAAAACTTAACCAACATTGCCATGTGATTTAGTATTTTTAAAGAAATACAGAGAAATTCTTCAACAGGGGCAATCTTTTTAGAGGTCTTTTAACCTATAGCAACCAATTATCTGTTATCATTGACTGGCATAGTGAAACCAGAATAATAAAAAGTCAACACCTGATTGGTTGCTGTGGGTTACTAGACCTCTGTAAATATTTTCACCTGTTGATGAATTCCCCTGATATTTTCCTGTACTAAATATTTATTGTCAGGTCCCCTTTTCTAAAAATGATCAAAAAAAGAAAAAAGGTAGATTGGCTTTTTGTCTTATAGATTTCACTTCATACTACATAGTCCTAGATCTTTAGATTTGTATTCAAGAGTTGTTTAGCGATTATAAACTCAGGGTCTTTCAGGACCAGTGCTTCTAACCCTGAAATCACTCACTCAGATTCTGTGACTGCATAACACATTTGATTGTAGGATGTAAGAGACCTCCATGATGTCCAAGTATTCCAGAGGGATCTGTTAGCATTTAAAAATTAAAGCCAAATCCATTAGGACTGTTAACAACTGATTATTAGCCATCTGTTTATTCAGATTCAAATGGCAACTCATTAGAACTAGAAAAAAACTGTGAAAGCTGAAGATGTTAAACAGCCACGTATCAACTGACGGTAGTACTGCATGAGCAAAAGGGAATAAACATGACATGTTTCATGGCTTTATGAACATAATAATAGGGCCTTTCTAAACCTGGGGTAAAATGTGACTAAGTAATGTCAAATATGCAGGTACTCAGTAATTAACTGATGAACACTGTAATGACACCATTTGGTCACTGATATTTTTTCTTTTTTCTTCTGAGGGATTTAAATCCTACACTTTAGCTAAATACACACATTTCTTATATTAAGAAATTAATTCCTCTTTGTTTGAAATGTTACAAGTGAAGCTAACTCTTAAAGACAAATGACTATACAGTATAGGATATTGGCCAGTCATAAATTTTTTTTTAAAGACAAGTGTGGTATTGATAGCTTATTCCAGCTCCTTGCTGATCTATGTGTGTATGTGTCAAATGGTCAGAACATCAGACTGACAGTACAGATTAATGAGCTAAGCTTCCTACCTAGTCACTTCACAAACCACTTGTGGGTGCACATTGATTGAACAGCAGTGGACAACTCAAAAATGTATTCTGAGATGGTTTCTGTCTGACCTAAAGGTCAGCTACAACCACCTACAGGGAAACAACAAACAGTGAAAAATGCTTGGTTAGTTGCACTGATGGACTGAAACTAAGCATAGTCAATTTGTTCTGCCCATTAAATATTTAATAACACTTCCATGGAACAAACATACTGGGAAAAATGTACAAAGTTGAATCATTTTAATACGTTTTGTAATCACACATGAAGCAGTCAGGGATTTCCTCTTTTTAAATATGTTAAGCAAAACATCTATTTTACTAATTGGAAGGCTAAATGCTGATTTTATTGCAAGATTGTGATATTGAACTGAGATAAAGTAAAGTGAAATAAAACAATAGTACTTTTTTTTTTTATCAACCTTTCTTGATAATGCCTTTGAGTGGACTTATTATCCTGAACTTGATTTATTTACACACACTGTTTTGCGGCATAAAACATTTTCTTCTTTAGCAAAGGCTGCCTTCTTGAATCAAACACGTAGTCAGTACATCTCTAATGCTATGAGCATTATTGACTAAAGTCCAAATAGTCACATAGAGCTATGAATTCACACCCATTCGCCACTTCCCTGTGTTTGATTATTGACTAAACATGTGGTGAATACGTGACCAATTTGGGTGGCTACAATAGCCGTGAACTTCTTTGCATTACTCTGCGTGTTCATGCACAAGTACTTCTACTACTAACCAAGCTGCAGTGTGTCTTGAAGGAACAAATGTTGGGGGGTTGATAGAAGGGCTCCAGTGTTGTTTAATGGACTATTTCTTCAAAGGTGACAAAGGCAATGGCGACTAAGTGACAACATGACCTAGGGACAAGGTGACAGAACTAGATAGAATATGCACAGAAAAGCACTTCACTTGTTGAATTTGTCTCACTCTGCATGACTTCTCATTCTACTTCTATCTGACAGACTACAACACACTATGCATCTGACAGCATTTGCCACTGTCCACATGTTTGAAAAGTGAATTCAATTCTTATTCAATAAGTTGAAGTGAATTAATTACAAAGGAAGGATAAAAATGTTTCCCCATCAAAGTAAATTGTTAACAGGGGGAAATTTTCCAATGTTTTTCTATGAGGGTTCCTTCCATTACAGGTTGATATCAATGTCTCTCTTCAATGGAGAAATATTTTGAACTTAATCTAAATGACAAGATCATCTCCATAGGGAATAATAGGTTTATGCCAGCCTGAGGGTTGAGAATTCTTTTGGGAGATAAAATGGTTTTTGAACAGTTTAGTAAATAGGAGAAAACAGAGAATATTGCTAAATATAGGCTGTTTCTCCTGCATTGACTAGTTGAAAAAACAGTTAGATTTTTGTAAATGTGCTTCACAGTCTTATGTTAACACAAAGACAATTCTTGAATGAATAAACCACTTTACTGTGACAAAAGTCTCACCACTTGAACTTTTGATGATGGATATTCCAATGATGCATAGTAGGGTGAATAATGTATGAAAAAAGGGGGGGGGAGGGCAGCGAGCACAAATTATAGACCAAAATTGCTCAAAATAATGGGTGCAGCTAATGGGTTAAGCATTAAATGAGGACAACAAAAAGGAAAAAGAAACCCATTTTTACAAGCGCACACTCAAACTTAATAATAATAATAAATTAATTACATGAAAAAGGGGTCAAAATAAACAAATACATTTTATTACATATTGTAAATTAACTCACAACAAACAAGCTCACTCCAAAGCCATGAATTGAACAGAAAACAAAAACAAAATAGATTAAAACCATTTAAAATTGTCTCAAAGGAGACCATTTGAATATTAAGAGGTAACACCACATCTGATAATTAATGAAATAGATAAACAAATAAATGATCAATTGAATGAATAAATGAATAGATAAATATCATAATTGTCCCCCTAATATATGTTGAATATAAATGAATATGAATAATACTGTCATACCAAAGTGAATAAATATATATCATGGAGAGTCCAGACAATTACATCCATGCATCCCATTCTTTGCTATTGAATACTCATGATATACTGAGACATGGACAGAATATTGATAAATTTACCAGAAGATGAGAGCACCATAAATCCCAATTCAGAATGATCAAAGCAATCTAGATCTCCACATGGTAAGTGAATGAGGGGGAACGTCAGATGTGTGTGGTCCCTCCAAAGGATCTGCTACACTGTACACGTTTTGCCGAGGCTTCTTCTTGCAGTGTGCTAAGTTTTCTGTTCGGAGCAGCCTTTTTGAATCCCTGAGTCTGGTGCCAAACTCTAATGAGGCGTCGAGCATCATGACACGATCGCGTCACGACGCCTAGGGTGAATAACTTATGGATTGATTCTAGATTTGTTGAATGGTTTTTGGAAATGCAATTTAGTATAAAATAAACAGAAATGTAAGATTTTATGGAATATTTTTGGACAACTGGAGGGGAAGGAATTGAAAAAGGAAACAGTGTACCTAAGCATTTAGTGATGTCTATCAGGGAATGTCTAAAGATATTATCATTATGGGTTTAAAACATATTACAAAGGACTTTTCTGAGGAAGGTGGGATTCAATAGGAAGCATATGTGGCTTTTTGAAAAATTTCCATTTGTACCTGCACTGTTTTGACTTCAAGTTTTTGTTAAAATGAATAAATGTCAGTTTGAACTCATTTTACAGAGATCCAGCACTAGAAGAGGTCATTATGTTTTGTGGTTGACAAGCAAGTAAAACTTGTTTGCAAATCTCATGTCAAAAATTATTAATTAAAGCCTTGCATCACATCACAAGTGGAGCCTTGCAATAAATTGTTTTAGCATAACATAATAATAAAAATAACTCTGGGGTATCCAAGGAAATGAACCATCAAGGCAAATAACGTGACACAATCAATAAAACCTATTTGTTTAGAGAAACGAGATAGAGCACAGTATATTTTAAGGTATTTAAAGAGAAGAAAAAGAGATAGAAATCTTGTGAGAAGCAGTTTATTGTTGGAGTACATTCACCTTTTTATCAGAAACATTTGTTTTAAACATGTTTGAGTACAGGTCGTGCCATGAGCAGGGTGGACTACTTATGTCAGCATCACATGCTCTTGAGGTTGTCCATCAACAAGACACATTTTTGTTATACGAATCAGTGCAGCACCCAGGAAGGAAAATTGCAAGACTGAAGAGGTACAGTGTGACTGAAAGAGAATATCAATTTCTATAAAGTGGAAAAGTGGAAAAGCTGAAAGATTTCAGTAGCCAAATTCACAAACGATTGCAGTTTGATTTTTAATCAGATGTTTTCTGCACAGCTGCACAGGATATATTTACATTTTTAAATGAAAATATAAAATAGTTTTTGCACGTATAACTTTATTTTAAAGCTGGCATTACATTTTGTTAAAAACTTTTGTTATATTGCTAAATAGCTATATTGTGACTTATTATAGATCATGATGGAGATCATCTCCCTAAACAGAAAGGCAGATTAGTTACGTAGATGGACACTTCTGTAGACTAAACGAGTCAAGTTGTAATAACTCTGTAAGGGGATGGGTGTTCATTATTTTATAAACCTGAGCTTTTCTGCTTTTTTTCTATTTTCTATACAAATGCTAACCTGGGAATGAGCTGGTTCTATTTTAAGGAGGTTAAGTATTTCAGAAATTATAAGTAATTTTGAGCCACGATGGCTGAATATATATTGTTTATCCAGAGGAAGGCAGAAAACTAATTTGGAAGGCATATTTTATAATCTAGTGTTGTGCAGAAAGACATTAAGATATGTCTTGCTTTTTCTTTTCCCCACCCATGCCTGTCACTCAGCAGGGTATTTAAACACTCTGATTACACTAAGGTTTACATTAAAAAAAAAATTGTGGACATTATTTTTCTTATTTTCTTTATTGCCCCAATTGCACCTTTTAGCTCCTAGGCGCAGTTTAGGCTCTTTAACCTCCATTGGTTGAGCTCAGCAGCTCAACTGCAGCCCTTATTAAAATTTGCCTGTCCTACCCACCCAGATTTACACATTTGTAGTTTTTTAAAATATATTTATATATTGATGTTCTTAATTGCATATGATACAGTTTATGGTATAGCAATATTTAAGGTTTTTTAGGTGTTTGTCACAGTTTTAGCATAAAGTTTTAATAGCATTGACTGACATTGAGTATTGGTCAGTTACGACTGATCCATTTATAGACCTATAGCTTACGGCATTGGTTATTAATATGGACAGTCAGAGACTCCTGTTTTGTTATAGTGGTTCTATTTTGTGCCAGTTGCTATTCAGCAACTGGTGACATAATTTTGTCTCACTATATGACAATAAAGCTGTGGTCGATCAATTTCTACCAATTAAAAGTGTGAGTGTCATTTATTTCTTAACGGCCTTAGTAAAATTTTACAAAAAAGATAGTCTGACCTTTAGTGGCCAAGGATAATATACAAGTCAATACTAACAAACAGAAACTTAGAATCCCATTTATAGATTTTGCACTTTTTTGTAATTTGCTCTTGCATTATTGTATCTATTTTTTAAATACTTTTTTTTTAGATAATGGAAATTGTATTTTACTTATGCAACAGATGCATTATCATTTCATTGTTTATTTTGCCATTTTAAGACATATAACTTTATTAAATATGATTTTTTAAAATAAGATTTTTTTAAATGCAAGTTTTTTTAAAGAAAATATTAAGTAGGAAATATATTTACATAAAAATAAGTACTTTGTGTACTGCTGCTAGATCAGTATTCATCTGATGATCCTTAGCCCAGGCCAGGATCATCAGATGAATACATTGCTACTCTGCTCACTTCTGGGTCTATGTGAATGACATCAGTCCCTCAATAGACCAACCCCCTCCTGAGTTTCATCGAAACTAACAGACTGCACATGCCCAGATCTGGGGGAACTTTTGCATGGTATGGGGTACAATGGGAGCAAACTGCTGCACTGCTTGGTGAACTATGGGAGTGGAACTTCTGCACAATGGGACGGGAATAACTGTACTGTATGGGGCACCATGGATTGAAACTGCTGCACTGTATGGAGTACAATAGGTGGAGACATGATTCACTGTATGGGGTATTATGGGGTAGAAACTGCTGGTGGGAGCAGCACATTTTACCATCTACGCCTTGGGTGCCAATGAACCTTGTCAGAAATTTCTCCCTGGTGCTGCAACATCATCATTTTCCTGCAAAACGTAAAAATATATTGTATAGATAATACTTCACTTCAAACAATTTTATCTCTTTCTGTACACATAAATATGTTCAATCTCCCATTCTTATTCCTTTGTTGAAGGAAAATGAAATTTGTTAAGTTGTTCAGAGCTGCATAACCTAGCAATGCTTTCTAAATGAAAATACAACTGCAGACATACATACAAATACCTTCTATTCTTCTCATTTTTAAGAAAGTCTCCTTAGTGGAATATTATCATGAAACGTAATAGAATTCTTGCTTGACTTGTAATTGTAATAAAAATCTTTTAGACATGGGAGAGTCACTTAAGTTAATAATCAATGAAATCCATGTAAAAATATATAGGTTTTCTTGTTCAGAACTGGTCAATTTATAAACATATATATGCACAAATGGCACAAGTCTGATTTTTACTATACCTATGCAATATTCAATATATTGTGTATGCTATAAAATGTGGCCACACTTTTACGCAAACATTATTTGGTTAATTTGAGGTTTTCCCTTTAATAATTTGCATCTTTAAAATTCTCCCTAGTGTTACATGTGCACATTTCCATTTAACCACAAGCTTGTATATTACTGTGCTACAAGAGCTGAAACATTTCTTTAGCCTTTGGATATCTGCCTGCAATTTTATTCTTCTAATCGCTATGAGGAATAGATTGGTTAGTAACTGGGATATAAGGAACAGGAATGAGTCACATGAGAGTGGGATTTATCATTTTGAGTCACTTGCTAAGGTTTTATTCACTTTCTCAGTCAGTAAAAAATAAAAGCACTAAATCCTACAGTATATGAACAGGAATACGATGAAATATAGACAGAATACAAAGAGTTCATGGGAGAGATCTCTGTACTGAACCCTGTTATATTTACACATGGTTATTATGTCACCCCTTAATCTTCTTTTTATAACCCCAATTTTGTTAATCTTTCTTGGCACTGTAGTTTGCTCATTCCTTTAATTATTGAAAAGTATTTTTTGAAAGCAAATCAGATTCTGAATTTTATATGTACCAAACCAAGCTCAAAAGACATACCAGATTACAGATTACAACATTTTCCACAAACTTTGTTCTTCACTTATCCAGGGTGGGGTTTCATTACAGTCCCCAGTAAAAACTATGGGGGTTATTGACTAAAGTGCGAATTCAACTGTTGAGTTCTCAAACAGCAGATTCCCATAGCAAATCCGCGACCACGACAATTTTCCAATTGTAAAGACGCGACAATATTTCTATAGTAAACTTGTGACTGTGGATCTCCAGGTGATAACTTTAATTTCTAAACTGGAGTATCTAACGTAAATTTTCAGGACTTAGTTTTGGGCTTTAGATACTGTAAATGTGAAACATAACACTGGATTTTACAACTTATATGTGTTTTTTACACATTTCCAGATAAAGGGGTAACTGGTCAGTTATTAAATGGTAAGGAGCCCTTCTCCTAAATTCAGCATACTGCAGAAATCCCAGATAATGACATATAACTCCATATTGGTATCTAGTCTTTGTAAAGCTTTCAAAAATGATTAAACTTATCTCCCTGATATTATATCTGGAATGTTCCTAAAATTGTGAGCTATCCATTTCCTCTCCCACTCACACGCGCTGCGCCTTTTATCTAGTAAAGGGGATAACTAGGGTTATAGTCAAGTGGCAATAATCCCAGTATATGACATGTCAAACTGAGCATTAGAAGAATTTGTTATTAAACAATGCATGTTGAATTGTATACTCTATTACAAATATCACTGGAATGATTAAGAAAAGTTTTGTTTTGTTGACAATCAATGAATATTGTGGTTTGTGATGATTGTTTACCTTTTGACAAAGTGAGCAACTTGTATCTATTTTTTGTGCTTTATACACAGCCATATATTATCTAGATATTATAGATGATGGTTTCTTATTTTTTTATCGGTTACATAAATAAATAAGAAAATGAAATCCCAGGTTATTAGTGCTTTTCATAACAACTGAATGTATCTAAGTGAGTTACTTTCACCAGTGAGATGTTTAGGTCTGTGTGATATGTACAGCAGCAATTTACATAGCACTCAGCTAGATTAATTAATTGAAATCCTAACTGGAGTATCTGAATGCTAGGACCTGTGGTGTCTGATTAGTGTTGTCTTTAATTAAAATACCAAGTGTTTATCGAGCTCCTTTATCAACTATTACATTTCCAAATAAACCTGCCACGAATTCATCATACAGCCCAAATTAGTGTCACTTGACATTGAATTAAAGTGCTCCTACCATCTGGTAATTAATCCCCCAAAAAGCATTCAGAACATTTTTGCAATAGATCCTCCTTAAAAAAAATGTATCTGTTTGATACAATCAGTGGCAAAATGGGGCATTTCTTTTGTTTTATTTATGTTCCTTGTGACCCATCGAGCAGACTTCATATGCAAATCAACCTTCCCTCTTTAATTTGTAGAGGAAGTTGACTGGTAAGGTCAATACAATAATTCAGGTGTGGTAAAGATGTTTAACATAATGCAAGTGAAATAAATTACAAGCATTTAATCATCAAGATACATCATTTTAAGTGCTGTGTAGTGATTGAAACAAGCAAATGGAAATCCATGCCCTGTAGAGCTTACAATCTAAATTACTTACATGCACAGATAGGAGGGTAGTAAAAGCAATAATACAAAGTGCTGGATCATTAACCTCTAAGTGGCATTAATAAGTACAAACAGCTACTTAAGGATAAAATAAATTAAAGGTGTTAACCCGTTAATTTGGTTATTGGTTGGTTGATATAAATATTCCTTGTATTTTTTTTTATTTAAAGCTTAAAAATTCTTTTTTTTTTTATTCTAATAATTTATTTTGCCACTCTATGATTGCTTTAGGTCCTGTGGCAGTGATCAGTGGTGAAGAAGATTCCGCAAGTCCGCTTCATCATATCAACCACGGGATTACTACCCCCTCATCTCTAGACGCTGGACCAGATACTGTAGTTATTGGTATGACACGAATTCCAGTTATTGAAAATCCTCAGTATTTCCGACAAGGCCACAACTGCCATAAGCCAGACACATGTAAGTATTTTATTTAGCTAAATCACTTTAAAGTGGATCTGTCACCTCTGTAGCAGGAAACATGTCACCTTTTGAGCTGAACACTGGAAATAGTTTGTTTAAAATCTTAAAACTGAATAAGTGTTGGTGCAATGTAATAGTTTATCCTGTAGCTTGCTGAGACAAGAGGAAGCTGTCACTCTGGCTCTTTAGATTAGGTCCTCTATATTATAATATCAGAGTGACCAGTCTGGAAGAGCTGAAATGTAAACTTTTTTTTTGCTAGCATTCATGAAAGGATAAATAGTCATGTAAAGGTTGCAGAGGTGTGAATTCACATATAGTATTTTCGCCACTTCCTCATATTTGAGTATCCCACGAACCCTGTGATGTTGCAAATTTGAGACTAATTCAACAGCTTATGACAGTCGTGGACTTACAGAGTGCTTTGCACTAAATTATGTGTGTTCACAGGTAATTTGCCAATTTATCAAGCATTGATATCTCTTGCAGCAGCGAATTTGATAAAGGCATATTGTGTTCACATTCGCTAGTTTTACTTCACCAGATTGAAGTGACAAATTGGGGAGCTGATGGCAGTGCTCCTACTGTCTGGATGACTATGCTACCCTCCACAAGAGCCCTGTGCAGAGCAGGTTAATTAATATATGCAATGCAGAGCAGGTTAATATATTCAATGCAGAAAAGGTTAATATATGCAATTCAAAGCAGGTTAATATATCTCATCGCTTCTTAATTTTAAGCTATACATGTGGCAATGTTCAGCTAAACAGGTATCATGCTCCTCCACACAGAACCTGACAGGTGACAGGACTACTTTGTATGTATGTATGTATAATTTTATTTATAAAGCACCACAAATTTTCACAACGCTGTACAATTCAGTAATACAAATATAATACAGACATGGGAATAGTGCATTACACATTACACAAGTGAGTAACTTACAAGCATAAAAACACTTTAAGTGTCAGGTTGTGATTGACACAAGAGGATGGAGGTACCTTACCCCTAGGGCTTACAATCTAAGAGGGAGGAAGACTTACATACACAGATAGAAGGGTGACAATTGCTGTAACAATTTGCTAGTACAAATAATTAAATATATATATATATATATATATATATAGTTATGCTAAGTAAAAATAGTTAAAGATACAATACAATATTAAAAAAAATAAGTGCTAGTGCTCTATAAGGTAGGATTTTAGTTTGGTTTCAGAAGTGCAGAGGGAATGTTCCTGGTGAAGATAAAGGGGTATAGAATTCAAGATGTGAGGGGCAGAAAGAGAAAAGGGTTTAAGACGAGAAAGGGCAGTATGCGTGGCATGCAAGGTGGGTTGCTTTGGTAGGAGTGCAGTTGATGTTGAGGAATGTATGGGCCTACAAGTGAGAAAATGTAGGGGGGGGGGGCA
>WMED01009090.1:0-16519 GCA_019650415.1 Pipa parva | reverse complement strand
CCCAACTTTTCAGATGATTTTCAGGGGTTAAAAAGAAGTCTTATACGCCAGCAAATACAGCAATTAAATGACAATCAATTCCCTCTGAAAATAAAATTCCCCTAGTATGTAACTGCAAATGCTTGCTGTGCTGTAAGCTGTCAGTATTATTATGATATCAATAGAATTCAGTGATGAAATTTCAAGTTTATTAATTAGCATAATGTCTTCTTGACCACTGAGTGAACTGTCACTTGCCCCAAGTCAAATGTCAATGGAAAATCAAGAATTCCTTTCATATTGTTCCAAATTAAAAAAAAAGACGTTCATGTCACATGCAGTAAAATACAGTAATGCTGTAATATTTCCAACAGACAATTCTTAGACAAACGTCAAAATGTGGCCAGTTGGAATCAAATAATGCTAACAATAAAAATTCTAATTTTAATGGAAGATAATTATATAAAATGAACTAACGTCACATGTTGAGGATTCACGTGCTTAAATGGATTGGGCGCCAGAAATGCACTGAAATCAAACAACTGAATGCAATCTTGATTTATTTTAGTTACCTTTTAACATTTCCATAGCAACCAAACAATTTGAAGGCTTTTCACAGTAAATTGAATAAGTGCCTCTAACGTTTCACTTGTACATTCTAAGCTGCAGTGTTTATTAACATTCTTTCCTTTGAAGTTCATTATATAGCCTGAATAGTGTGGTACAGTACACAACATTAGCTGATTGTCACTTAATTGTTACTAATATGTGTAATTTTCAGGCAACCAGAATACCTTTCCATTGAGATTAGAATCTTATTTAAGTAATTTTTTATTTATTTATCTCAAACAAGGGATGTAGCTTGTTTCTATACAGTAACAGTCTGATACATACAGTAACAGTCTTATACATACACTAACAGTCTGATACATACACTAACAGTATGATACATACAGTAACCGTCTGATCCATACACTAACAGTCTGATCCATATACTAACAGTATACAAACACTAACAGTCTGATATATACACTAACAGTCTGATACATACAGTAACAGTCTGATACATACACTAAGTCTGATCCATACACTAACAGTATACATACAATAACAGTCTGATATATACAGTAACAGTCTGATACATACAGTAACAGTCTGATATATACACTAACAATCTGATATACAGTATACACTAACAGTCTGATCCATACACTAACAGTTTGATACATACAGTAACAGTCTGATACATACACTAACAGTCTGATACATACAGTAACAGTCTGATCCATACACTAACATTCTGATCCATACACTAACAGTATACAAACACTAACAGTCTGATCCATACAGTAACAGTCTGATCCATACACTAACAGTCTGATCCATACACTAACAGTATACATACACTAACAGTCTGATATATACAGTAACAGTCTGATCCATACAGTAACAGTCTGATACACATACACTAACAATCTGATATATACACTAACAATCTGATACATACAGTAACAGTCTGATACATACACTAACAGTATACATACACTAACAATCTGATACATACAGTAACAGACTGATCCACACATTAACAGTATACATACACTAACAGTCTGATATATATACAGTAATAGTCTGATCCATACACCTTGTTGATTGGTTTGGATTTTTTTTTTTTTTACAGCCTTGACATTGCACTAGGGCAGGAGTGCACTGATCCAGCCCCTGGGTCCACAAAAAGGATTGATTGATTCTGGAGCCTGGTCCTACTTCTGTGTAAATAATATAGACACATACAGATTAGGAATGGTACCCTGCAACTGTCTATTTTTGACAAATTGACTCAATTAATTTCAGAACTGACAGATTCTACCCCAAGCACACAAAATAAAAACCCATAGTTTATAGTAAGGTAGTGATATATACCATATTTTCTTTAATACTGTAAACTAGGACAAACATCTGGTGATGCTCTGGCAGGACATCATCTACAAGACTACTAATGCTCCAATCAGAAGAGCAATATTCATATTAAGAAATAAGCTTTTGGTTCACAGACAAACCCAAGAGGGCCTACCTCCTGGCTAATTGCCATCCAGCCTGTGAATAGCTGATACGCTCTCCCAGGTAAACAAATTGGCTTGCTATTATCCCTCCATTTCTCAATGAACGATAGATTTTTATCCAGTCCCCTTTGGTACTTACCTCCATAATTTTTCCCCTAAATACTTTATTGTCATTTTGGGGTACACATTTCTCTCTATAAATTTATAATTAGAAATCTTTGAATTGTGACTTAATAAGAAGAAAATGGTTTCTTTCTCATTAAAGTTAGTAAAGAAACAGAGATAGGGGAGTGCAGTGAGAATGGCTTGACACAAAGAAGTTCATTTAATTATCTTCAATGCTGAGCATTGTAGAGGGACATCTGGGGACCTTTAAGGAATCTATCTTACTTTTCCACTATTAGAGCAGGGGACAGAAAACAGAGAAAAGTAGGTAGAAACTGGACCACTTTTTCATGAAATAACCTAACAAATGGCAAGTAAAAAAGTGTATGTTTTATATAACAAAAGTATTTGACAATGGTGTATTTTTTTTTGTCCCCTTTAATAATAGTACATTTGAAAGCATATTCAGGAAGGTGCATTATCGGAACTTTGTGGGTGCTGAGTTGAAAAGGGATGAAGTATTTTTACAAAAGATGAGGAATTAAAAAAAAAAACTCTCAAAATTACTACAAATCCCATTCTGGTTTATAATTGTCTTTATTGTTTAAACCAACTAAGCATAATGCTTCCGAATGATTTACACTTGGGTGAGCCTTACTGCTGACTAATGAATCTCATCCCCTTAGAGTTTGGCAGCACTGTTTATCAGTGCAAACATTTTAGCTGAAAGATTGCCCAAGGCAATGTCTTTTGTCAACATATAATTTCACAGTCAGCACACCTGTAAACAAACATAATACAAGAGGTCCCATCAGCATTTCCTTAATAAGTAAACAAGCTGTCTAGTGAAATAACTAAACCAGGGGATGATAACAGGGATGAATTTCCCAGAACTGCTCCTGACTGCCCCTAATAATTGCACTTGTGTAAGACATTTGGCCACAAGCACTGCTAGCAAATGCCCTGATGTTTCCAAAAAATATATAACTTAGTCAACATCAAAATCATTGTGATCAACACATAGCAGTTCAGGGGTAGTCAGACAGTGTAGAGGCAATAGTGTGACTATTGGAATTAATGTATATGTAAATATATTTCCACAATTATTTTAGAATATGAGCAGTACATACTCAAACTGTCTGACCTACTCATCAATTTGTAGATCCACCTGAAATACTTCAGGAATAGTAAAAAAAAAAATGCACCAATGATAAGGTCTGAAAGCTTTACCAGACTTAAATAATCTAGAATTAGAACTTGATGTATGGCACACAAAATGTCTATTACCTTCAGAGAATGATTAGGATGCAGTGTGGCTCTAGGTAGATAAGTAGATAGGGTCCATCCCTCTGTCAACTACATTCTGAGAATATACTTTTATGGCAAGGAACTGTGGCTGGGCCCTCTACCAGTGGTTGAGCACTCAGCATTAGCCTTGGGAGCCTTCTATATAATCTAGCTCTGATTACATTTCCTGTTACAGCCTGAAAGATCTGCTTTTTGGTGCTAAAGTGGACATGTCACACTCCCTAATTTCCCCCCATCTAGAGCAGGACGCTAGCTAACCTAAATTATTGCTTGATCACCTCAAAATTTTAAAAATGAAGGTGCTATTCTGCCTTGAAAAACTAAGCAATTCTATTGCAAACAGTGCATTTTTATCAGGCTAAATGTTGACATTGTCCAAACAGAAGTGATTGTGACAGTTCAGTTGAACTAGTCTAATGAAAATTATCTGCTCCCTGCGGGTGCTCCAAGGGAATCTCTTATACATGCCTGAAGTAGCTGCCCTGTTCCAAATAGGAAGGTGCATTGGTGGGGTGACAAATACATTTCTAAGGGGGTCCTAAACAATATGCCTTTGATTATTGGAAGGCTGTGATGTATGGTTCTGAAGTTATATGAAGCAGAACACCCACTGGCCTTTCTTTTAACTCGGAGCTTCTGGAACTCTGGTTTTGTTTTCCCACCCCCAATTCCTGGAACCTAGTAACAATGTATCTTTTTACAGGCTATGAGCAGAGGACCTCACTTTAATTTACAGATCAGGTTGCAGCAAAGTAATAATCTTGAAATGTTATAAAAACTGCACACTGAAGATTTATACATTGAGAAGAGATATAATAGCAGGATAATAAGAAGAACAAAATAATGAAATATAAAAAAAAATTATTTCCCATCTCTTTTAAGTAAAGGTGAAAGTTACATTTTTCAGATATCAGAATCACGCTATTACAAGTTCCTTCAACTGCGGCAGAATTAAAAGTCCAACTTCCAGTGTTCCAGGAAAACCCAGAAAAAAATTCTAAATGAATATGTAAACAACTGCTAGAGGGAAAAATACTGTGTGTTTCCCATCGCTTTCAAAAGGGCAAGTTATTGAGCAGATTGAAAGAAAAACAAAACCAAAAAAAGATGTTTGCTCCAAATATTATCCTGCCCTGCACTTCTTTAGACAGAAGCTTTTTCAATTAACTGAAATGCCAACTGCAAATTAAATTAGCATGGCACTAATTTCATGTTTCCAAACAAAAACTGAAAAAGGATAATAGAAGCTGTCAGAGCAAAGATTGGAAAAAGACAGGTCAGAGGTTTTATTTTTTCGGCTTACTGTCTTACTGTACCCGCTCTGCTATAGCAACTCAGATTATTAATTATTATGTAACTCACATTCATAACTTCCTGAAAAAAAAAAAATCTCAAATTACCCAGAATTCTACAGCAAATCAGAAAGTAAAGGTTCAGGATTCACTGTAAAAAAAACCAGCCAAGTAGAACTGTTTCTCCACAATGAAAAGCACAGTCAATAGATGGCAGGATAGGATTAAATGTTCTTTGACCTTACTGTGCTTTTGATGATCTGATTTTGGAGTGTTAGAGAAATTTTTATTTTTTTTTTTGTTACCTTGTGTGTTATTTTTTTTTGTTTTCCAAACAATGATTCTTAGATCTCTGCTGTTGAGTTTACATACCGTTCTTTTTTTTTTTTTAACATTTATATTCAGATCAGCAGGGAAAATATAATTGGACACAGATGAAATATGTTAGATCTCAATATATTAGCCTCCATAGATGCACAACAGGGAAAAGTACATGTTCAGCAATACATTAATTAATCATGGATTAACTGTGATTTCATGGAAGATATATCTATAAGCAATATACTTAATTCTTTGTTTGATGCTAAAAGTGAATTGGACAGGATAGATTTTCAATAGGAGGTGTGGCAAATCAGATCCAGCACTAAGCAGCTCAAGTAATGATGCAACAGAATAAAAATGCAATGAATATGTAATAGCCATGCAACTGAAACATATGTTCTTTATTTTTGTCTGAGGGATGACAAAGGGTAATGTGCCAGGTATTTCAGATTTAACATTTTTTTTTTATGTACAATATTTTGTAAAATAAAACACTTACAAATCAAACAGTTCAACAAGGATATTTACACAGCCTAGCAGGTAGATTCAACATCAGGAAAACACCAGTGTGAAGGGAAGGTTGTTGTTTACTGTACTTAAAAAAGCTACTGCTACAAAATCTTAGGCAACATACAGTTCCCCCAGATGTCCTATAATCTACCAGCAATATCTATGAAGGTTCACTCTACATAGCGTGTACCCCTAATGAGTCTTTGTCTCATCAGTGCCCTCTGGGAAATCCTTAAGGGGTAAGAAATAAATTCTGACCATTAGCAAAGTCTTCCATCATGTGGCACCAACAGATAAGATTTAACTGCAGAAAAATACAGAAAGGCAAACTAAAGGCCAACTAGAAAGTTTCTGACAAACTACATTATATTTTTTCTTTATAGATACATAGTATAGTTCTTATTGCTTCATTAAGGTAGAGTTAAATATTCATGGACTCCAATAAAATATATTTTCCTTGTGGCCTTTATATATATATATATATTTCTAATAATTGATAAAGAAGAAAGCTTTCTTAATGTTACAAAGTGACAAAGTTTGAATGAAACTTTTTTTCTGATAAGTCCATTGCTTTATTTTGAAAGGTAAGGCAGACTTAACATTGCTTTCAAACTCCATAACTGGTCAGTAGCAAATTGGTTATTCATTTGACATAAAAGATTTAGGACTGACAGAGGAATAACATCAGCAATCCTGTTTAGTAATAGGGAATTCACCATTATCACATGATTTGGAAAGTATTTGAACTCGTCCGTGATCGCTGTTGCTTATTATTATGAACGTAACATACATATCAACTTACATTGATTCAGATGATCTGGCCCATTATGGCATCTCATAGGAACCGAAGAAGGGATTTTTCTGCTTTAGTTTATCATTCTCATAATAGTTTTAAAGTACCAGAAGAATTAAAAATCACCAATGCACTGTATTTTAAATACAATAAGAAAATGAAAGGCCTGTTCCAGTAATCAAGCCTGGTATAAAGTAGGATAACTTCAGTAGCTTGTTTCTGATAATGGAGCACAATTCACTATGCTGTCAGGCTTAGAAAGAAGAAACGATCTATCACCTAGATAGAAAGTCCATTATCCTATATTGCCTGATTTGGTTTACTAGAATTTTGCCTCATTCAGAACCTTATGAATATTTTTTTTTTCAAATCCATGATAATTATGAATATTTTTTCAGTAGACTGCATATTACCACAATTCCATATTAAAGGTGGTTCGGCAAGTAAAAATTCAGTTCCACCTTCATAAACTTGATGTTACAGAAACTACTACAGCCTAATTCACCATTGTGTGAAGTGAGCTGCGAAGACTTTGGCTCACTTCGCAAATGGTATTATGTACCCGCTGATGTCCTGCATGCGGACATCAGCGAGCGCATTAAAAGGATTCCAGTCCCGGTGAGGAGACTCGAGTGCTCTCGCCGAGACTGAAATTCCTTTAATGTGCTCACTGATGTCCACATGCAGGACATCAATGGGCGCATAATACCATTTGCGAAGTGAGCCGAAGGCTTCGCAGCTCACTTCGCACAATGGTGAATTAGGCTGCTAATCTCTAGGGAAATAATCCAATTCTGATCTCTTGTTAATACTCTCATCCTACAGTAGCCATCTCTCACTTTACATCTGAACCTCTACTACTTTACTTCCAGCTGGATTAAACTGCTCGATTGTCCTAATACTCTTACAGAGTCACTTGCAAGAAAGGATTCTGACCACTCAAAAATGGGAGGTATGAGAGGTAATATTGTAGTCAGGTTAAACAGGTCAAAAAACAAAAATTGGCAAGTCAAATACCTAAAAATATTCCAACTCAGGCTGAAAAAATACACCCATTTTATGGAAAACTCATGAGATTATACTGTACACATAAGAAAATCAAAGCATTTTACTTTAAAAAAAATTACAATTTGGTCCATAAAAGAATGATTTCTTTTGAAAATAAAAAACACAATGGACTGTACACGTTCCAGTATAATAATACCATAAGCATCTCATACAGCTCTCAAAACCCTTATCAATCATAAGTGATATGACAATGACATATAGGCCTGTCACTGATTCTGATTTTGACCCGTCTAGCAGAGATTCATGAAAAATATCTAAGGAGAAGAGAGATATAGTAGAATGTTGAATGTTAAACCTTTTTTAATCAGCCTGTTGCATGAATAAATCTAGGTTTGATCATACACGACTTAATTCAATGGCATGCAATAATATGTGGCTTTATACACTTTAGAGCCTTATTACCTTACGCTTAGAATCACCAAAATATCAATTTAAGACCATCATTATGAAAAATGAAAATGTTTGCCCTATCTGGCATGTGAAATGTTGTTGTTTATCTGTGTGTATTTATAAAGCTGTTTAAATCTTCCTTTGGCAATGTTTTCTATATTACGTGCAATTTCAAAGTTATGCAAACTTAAAGAGATATTTACTAAAGTTAGAAGGTTTTCAATTAGTTAATGAGGGAGAAACAGCCTAGGCAGACTGCTACGGATGCAGACTCATGCATAGTGGGGAGAAGTCAGCCAAATAGAAGTAGGATGTGAAAATTGATGTGAATTCCCCCAGTGAAGTGCAATGACGTCATCCTTATTACAAACATTTGTATATCCCACTAGCTGTATATAATTGAATAAAAAAATATATTTTTATGTCACCTTGTCCCCAGTTCATGTTTAGTAGTAAACTAATTTAGTCACAGTCGCCATTGTCACTTTTGCTGAAATAGTCACCTTATGCCACATTTGGAGCCCTGAAATCAATCTTTGATGTGGCGGAGTCAAACAGGTGAATTCAGAGCAGTACACTTAGTCGTATCTGTTCCTTTGACACACTCGATTAGTCCATAGTAGAAGTATCTGTGCAGGCCCAGGCAAAGTTATGCAAAGTGCTCAGTAAGATTCTGACTATATTAGTCACCAAAATTGGTTGCATATTCTCCACATCACAGGGTTTGCTCAGTAAGCGAACATGGGGGGAAGTGGCGAACAAATGTGAATTCAGAGCTATACACGACTATTTGACCTTTAGGGGGGAATTCAGCATGCAGCAAAGTGAGCTCCGAAGCTCACATAATGGTATTATGCACATGCTGATGTCCTGTGCGCGGACATCAGCATGCGCATTAAAGGGATTCCCATCTCAGCGAGACCAAAAGAGTTGCATCACCGAGACAGGAATCCCTTTAATGCACATGCTGATGTCTACGTGCAGGACATCAGCATGTGCATAATACCATTTGCGAAGTGAGCCGATCGCTTTGGAGCTCACTTCGCTGCATGCTGAATTCCCCCCTTAGTCAATAAGGACCACTGTAAGTGTGCCATTTACTTTGATTCATTTAAATGTTTGACCAAATTTTCGAAGGAAATCAAAAAGTACAGGGAAATTAAAATTAACAGCAAAAAAGGGCAAGCTATTCAGAAAGGTCGATATGGTCTTGGTAAATATCCCCCAAATTTTAAAGTGTCAACTTATATTTCTAAATAATTTGGTGTTTAAAATAATAAGTTTGCACAGTTCTTGAACACATTAACACAAAGAGATACACACCAGTGAGGCTCTAGTTCAGCACATCAACACAATTTCATTTGTGACATGTGCCAGTAACTGTTCTGAGGTGTTGTGGGAATATGCAATGCAGACATAAGATAATATGTAGAGCTACATCTATAGTTGAAGCAGAGCCTTTCTATAAATGGTTAATATTTGTTTCTCTTTCTGGTCTCCCATAGTTAATAGATGCTATACACATTGATTATATTTCATTATATTTTACTAAATCTTACTTCTTTTTCTCCTTTTCGCTGCTCACATATAGCTACAGCATATCACAGGTTAATGCAATAGACTGCATTTAAAATCAATCTATAGAAATATTGCAGAGAACCTGTATTTGCAAATCCTCTCATTTCTACATACAGAGCGATATAATCTGTTTTATGCTTCCTGGCTACTTAGCTACGTCTTTACTACATCAAAGTAAAATTGAAATGCTCAGCTGCATAATGACGTCCTTTGTAAATCACAACTGTACTTAACAATTCTGGTAAATGGATTTATAATGACAGAAGCAAACAAACACATTTCAGTAAAGGGCCTTCCCCTATAAAATCAAAAGTAGGAGGAGTATCAGATGATAAATAAAAATAATAAAAGGAAGGGGGTCATTTTTCAAGGTGGCTATTTTATTCTCTAACATTAATTTTTATTAGACACATACAGTATACTGTATATTTGTTAGAGGAATATGAAAACCGGTCAGGATAATGATTTATAGTAGGGTCTACTGGGACAAGTCTAGATGGATATAGAAGAAATGATAAACCTGTGTTTTTGGGAATCAGGCATGGCAGAGATTGTTCAAGGGAAACTAAAACAATCACATTTCTTCAGAAGTGGAAGAAGACATTGCTGTGATGTTATTCACAGAAAGAGGTAATTTGAGGTGCTTGGGAACCTCTAAAAGTAATCATATGAATCATTATTAATTCAGTGGGGGAGGGTAGTTACCCCAGGTAAATAGAAACTCTAAATAATATTCTATGTCCAACTTCTCTTAAGGTTGTAGATTTTGCGCAAGCACTTCCGAACATTAGTTAATCTTGTCTACTTCATTTGTTTCGGATTTTGTAGTGTCTGTATTCTTTAGGTAGTTGGTGGGACATTGTCAAGAAAAAACTGGTGAGCTATAATCAGATAATCTCTTCTAAATGAAAATCCCAACGGCAGAATGGGAGTTTTTTTTTTTTTCCATTAATTGAAATGAATGGTAAACTGTATGAATATTATTTGCCAGACCTACATTGCCAATCTCTTCTGCAGAAAATGGTCCAGCTCCATAGCTTGTGTAATATGCTATTTATATCTTGCACTTCCCCCCTTACTTTATTCTCTTGGGACAGTATACTTTTCTTTATGAACAAAGAATGGCCTACATAAATAAAAATTGCTCACCGACACGGAATCGAAACAAAAAAAGACTGCCTTCATATGTAGCCAAAATAGAGGATCTAGAACTAAAATTTAAACCAAAAGCAAAATGCAACACAAAAAGAAAAAAATGAATTGAGCTGACATATGTTTATATATTATGGGAAAAACATCACTTTAAGTCCTGGACATTTAAAATGGAAGCAAACCCAATTTTTTCTTACCGTTACCCACTTCCTGTTGCCAATCTATAACATGGCTTCATGTAACTATTTTCTTCTTATTTCTATCAAATTACTTTCTTATCTGTTTATTTATTGTCAATATTCAAATAGTTCAACATCTTCTGCAGTACTTTACAGAGATATTTAAATTGGGCGAGATTTATTAAACTGGGAAGAGCCGTTTGTGCTTTTCCGAATTGAATAACTCGGGAGAAGGCTTTGAAGTTTATCTCGGTAAGTATCGTGAGATTTGCCTCGTGTGATACTTGTCGTGAGAAACTTTTTTAATTAAATATATCCATGGAAAGGTAGCTATACTGTATGGTTACCCTTTCCATGAGTATATTTAATAAAAAAAGTTTCTCACGCCAAGTATTGCTTGAGGAAAATCTAGCTATACTTACAGAGAGAAACTTTAAAGCCTTCTCCCGATAAAAATCAGAAAAGCCGAAACGGTTTTTCTGAGTTTAATAAATTTCACCTATTTTTGTTCACATTAGTCTCTCTCCCTGTGATGCTTACAATGTAGTTTCCTTATTCAATTACACTTGAACTAGGGACATACAGACCCAGAGGGGGTTATTCACTAAATTCTGAATTGTTGCATATAGGTGCAAATTCGCCAGATAAAGACAGTCGCAATAGACTGCTACTGTCACAGTCACATCTTTATAATGAGAATATTGTCGCAGTCGCGACTTTATTATGGGAAAATTGTTGCAATGTTAATTTTAAAATATTGTCACGACTTTATAGTGGAGAAATTGTAGCGGATTTACCATGGGAATCTGCTGTTTGAGAATTCAACATTCGAATATGAACCTTAGTGAATAACACCCTATATAATCTGTGTTTTACGAGATGCTGCTGGAAGTTTTGATTTGGGAGACTCCTGCAGCAATGGTCTTATGGGTGTTAAGGGTGAAGACTAAGGGGCTCCTTAGACTCCACATCTTGCTATTTAACCTGACTGAGGCAAAGAGGATCCACTACCAGTCTCATGCTTCAAGGAGCAGTCTCCAATATCTTGTTTCAAGTGTCTCAGTTTCAGTATGGTTTGCTCCACAGTAGCATATTAAAGTCTAGGTACTCTTAGCACAGCAATCAGTTGCAGCCCCTATGGTTTATGGTCTCAGGTTACACTATGCAGATGATGTTCAGGGTTGTCTAAAACCCAAGACCCGGTGCAGCAAGGCATCACTATTTGTTTTTACAGTTACCACATAAAAATAAGCTAGAGGTAGATTAATCAGGAGAAAGTGCAAAATATCAGTGAGAATTATATTTCCTCATCAGTAGTTATGAGCTATTCTCTGCTAGCCAATGAATAATTTAGGATTATAGGAGCTAAAATTCACAAGTTTGACATATTTTTTCAATGTGTATGTTGGCTATGTCCCACCTAATAAATATGTAACTAGAAACCTAACACAGCAAGAGGTTTGTTGTGAACTGGGAATTCCCATTATGTAAGTTATGCTCAGCATTCCTCTAATATGGAGTCAATTATGTCAGACAATTAAATCGTATATGGAATTATAAAGAAGATACTCAATAATTATCTAGTGGAATTTCCATTAAGCAAAGTTCCATGGTATCTTCCAATTTTCTCAAGGTTTAGAGTATGGATATTTAAATTGCACATTGATACAAAACTTGGCCCATGGCAAAACATAGTTTGCATGCTCCACTGAACACTTACTATACACCATAAAAGAGCAGTTAAAAGCCCAAATGAAATTATTGATTAAATACCACAGAATGAAACATAAGCCGTTCCAGCTTTAGTAATAGATAATACAGTATCTCACTAATGTTAATTCCAGTGCTTCAAATTGAATCCATGGAATACATATTGTACTGAAGTAGTCCTCTTACTTTTAGTCCCATGGATTTAAAATAAGCATATATTATTGTATGTGTTTATTAAACACCATTATAATCTGTAATGTTGTGCAATATAAATACAAACTATGAGACAGCAAGGTAGAAGGCAATGCCTAACATCCTCAGCAACAAAGAGCCAACGTGAAGAACTATATATTTTTCCCATCTAACCGTCTAGAACCAATTAAATATATGAGCAATTCCCTAGGTGTGTTTTGAATATAAAAGGTTACATTACTGATGTAAAATATTTCTGCACAACTGACTGAGCAAAATCAGCATTTTCTATATAAGGAAGGGATTACTGAATCATCATTTTTTGGGGCAGAGTTTTTAAAGTTATTCAAAGTTATTGTTCACCTACCATGACTTTCACTGACCCCTGGTCAACTAGAAAATCAATACGTTTTGATTCTTTTTTTGTTTATTTGTAATTTGTCACTGCTTTTTTTTTTTATATTCTGGTCCCCTCTTTTTTTATCTGTACATAAAATAATTGATTTGTTGCTAGGTTAACCGACCTCAGCAACCAGAAGATCATTTGAATGCAAACATTTGAGTTTAAAAAAAAAAGTTATATAGTTTGAAACCATAAAAAGTAAAAAAAAGGAGAACAATTGCAAATTATTAAACAAAACTGTCTTTAATAACAGCTTTAAGTCTATGTTATGGGTGAAAATATGGTTTTATGAAAAGTTCGATTGCTGAAAGATATGATATATTTAGATGAGCCCTAAGGGGCGAAATTTATTAAAATCGGAAAGACCACTCTTGGTTTTTCTGAGTTTATTGCATGATATCTCGCGGTGTTTCCATGAGATTACCAGGCGAGTTTTTTTATCTTGATTTTTCAATTAAAAAAAGGTAGCCCCATACTACTAATATAAAGTATGGCTACCTTTCCATCAAAAATTTGAAAAATCAAGATAAAAAACTCGAGATAGAAAAATAAAAAAACTTGCCAGGTATTCTCGCGGGAAGACCGCAAGATCTTGTGAGATAAACTCGGAGAGACCAAGGGGGTAATTCAGGAAGGTTCAAACTCACCTTGCGATCCTTCGATACATCTCACCAAAATGGTCATGCGCTTGCTTCTCTTCTACACGCGCACATCAGCAAACGCTTTAAAGGTATTCCAGTCACCTTGCGACCACTCAAGTCACCTCGCAAGACTGGAATACCTTTAAAGCATTCGCTGATGTGCGCGTGTAGGAGAGAAGCTAGCGCATAACCATTTTGGCGAAGTGTATCGAAGGATCGCAAGATGAGTTCGCACCTTGCTAAATTACCCCTCAAAAGCGATTTTTCTGACTTTTTGCCCTTAATAGTGACACATAGATACACAATCTTTTGAGCAGAACTATATTCCTTTTGTTTCTACATGTACTCACTGTACTTCAAACTGTGTACAGCTTTATTAGTTGTTTTTTTTTTTGCATAAAATTTAGATCAAAATATCAAATGTTATGATATCATATCAACTCTGTCTAAATATAATTATCTGAAGTGTCGAGAATACTAAGCAATTTGTCTCCATCTAAAAAGACAAGCTGATTACATAGCCAGGGTCTGTTAGAAAATATTTTGCCAGGAAATTTTTATGCACGAATAGCATAGATTCGCTTAATAGTTTCATGATTATTGTCTGTCTGCACTGGGGCAACCTTTATGCCAGGTTCTTAAAAATGCTGCTAAAGCGCACATATACAAAATGATAAAGGGAACATCATATCTTGTTAGAAATAGGTATAGTTCTTTCTATATTTAATGGATTTGCACAATAGGAATGTAAACCACATTTTTAAAATAAACTATAAAATGCAGCCTTAAACTTTGCAGAAAGTATAATGGTGGTTAGCTGAGATTCCCACACCTGTTTCACACAATATATCAGTATATCTCAGGGGTGGCGAACCTTTTTGGCACGGAGTGCATTAATCCTTCATGGATATTAGGTACTATATTACAGATACGTACCTTGGCCTAAAATGTGGTTTTATTCAGAGAAACAGTGATATAAGTAAATATAAGCTGTTTCTCCTGCATTTACTAGTCAAAAAATGTGTTCAACTTTAGTAAATGAGCTCCAGGCAATCATAGGATTTTGCTTTTTTGGGGGGTACTGGTTCACAGCATTGAGAAAGTGGGTATGGAGATAGAATAATTTCCAGGTGCTATTTTCAGGTTATCTAACCCTAGATAACATTGGCACACTCCAAACCCTAGATAACATTGGCACACTCCAAACCGTAGATAACATTGGCACACTCCAAACCCTAGATAACACTAACACACTCCAAACCCTAGATAACACTGGCACACTCCAAACCCTAGATAACATTGGCACACTCCAAACCCTAGATAACATTGGCACACTCCAAACCCTAGATAGCACTAACACACTCCAAACCCTAGATAACACTAACACACTCCAAAACCTAGATAACATTGGCACACTCCAAACTCTAGATAACACTGGCACACTCCAAACCCTAGATAACACTGGAAAGATAATTAAGCTTAGACTATGAGAGTGTATTCTGCTCACATGTGCAGGCTGAAATAACCAGATCTGTTTGCGGATAAAACACTGTGGGGGACACTCACACCACATCTTTTGTGTTTCCTTGGCAAACTAGTGGGCAGACATTTCTGCCTTTACTGGCTAACATACTTATAGAAATAACAACGCTTACAACTACATTGGTGAAAAGTTGGCCATAGCTTTATTGGGAATTTCAAAATTTGATATGAATTTCAGCAGATACAAACTTATAGTATTTCTAGTTGCCAAACAACCGATGCATATTCACTTTTATCAACCAGGAGTCTTCGACTATCTATACATTGAAACCAAGCTGTGAGCTACTGGCATCCTTCCAGAATAGTCATAACTCACCATATATAGTGAAACTTTGCAATGTCAGTGCTACAAAGCCTCCGCACATACAAACTTATAGCATCGCCAGTTGCCAAAGCAACTGGTAGATATTCAACCTTTATCAACCAGGAGTCTCCAACTATCTGTACAGGAAAACCAAGCCTTGAGCTACTGACACCCTTCCAGAGTAGTCATAACTCACCATATATAGTAAAACTTTGCAATGTTGGTCTTAAAAACCCTCAAGCTGTGACAGTGATTGCAAAACTTTGTTTTTTGGAAACATGTAATTGTATTTTTTGGTTTCACATTGACTGAAAATGCTATTACATATTTATGGCTGTCATATCACTTTATTGCAAGAAGGGAGGGAGGGTATGAACTTATATTTGCTGGCAGCAACTAAGAATATGGCTCCCAGGTAGGTGGGCCCTCGTTATATACCATGTCCACCCCCATTAGATGAACTGCCTGCTGGTCTTTTTCCATAGGAGGATTGCCTCCCACCAATTACTGTAAGTGGGCTACCCTGTATGCCATGATCTGTTCCTCCTTCACCCCTGCCCATGGGGGCTGTAGGGGGGAGGAAGAGGCCAGATAAATTTAAGTTTGCTCTCCTTGTCACTGTTCGAATATTTAAAGCATTTTACAACTCACGTAGGCAGTAATGTTGCATCATCACACGAGTGGACAACTTTTTGTTTTTTGTTTCCTTGTTGAGATGAATGGTTACCCATGGAGATCTGAGTGCGGATTTGAAGCCCTGGGCTCCTGTGTTTAATTCCACTAATTATATTTGTGTTTAACACTAATGTGTTTTCAAAGTTTTCAAGCTTGTCCGCCGAGTGGCTGACAGATGATTCAAACTGACCTGTTGCAAAGAAAGCAGTTGAGGCAAAAATGATGGTAAAAAATTGAATACATGTTAAATAGTAGGAGTGAAAAATAAATATTAAATACATGCCACTGTTACTGTTACTTCACAATGTCACTGC
>WMED01009089.1:2665-16519 GCA_019650415.1 Pipa parva | reverse complement strand
GCTGGGAAATTTTCTACATTTTGCTATGGTCCGCTGTTCCCGGGCACCCATTTGACTTGTATGGGGATTGAGCGGCAGTACTGGCTGTAAGTATACCTTACCAGCATTTTTCTGCGACAGTAACAGTCTATTGTGACTGTCTTTAGCTGGTGAATTCACATTTATATGCAACAATCCAGACTTTGGAATTTGGGCCACGGGCCGGATTGCACCATGTTGGAGGCCGGATATGGCCCACGGGCCATAGGTTGGGCATCACTGATTTATGTAATCCAACTGCAATCTAGTGATTGGCTGCAACAGGGAAGTATCCCACACCTGGATAGCTGTTGCACTGCGCAATTACATTTTCATTTAATTTTGCCTTTATAGCATGTGCATGAAGCTATATACATGATGAATTATGATATGAACAGTGAATGATTTCATGAGTCTAAAGTTGCTGTATTCTGTGACTCCATTCAATGCTCAGATTGCTTAGTGTTTTAGAGACCTTTGCTATTATGCTTTTAGTTAATTGCACTGCACTCAGTCAGTATAGAACCATGGAAACAATTACAGTTTTCAGTTGGTCTTTTTTTGCCTTAATTAATAGCTGTGCAGGTATTTACAGCTATGCTGCTAGAAAAACAAGGGGCACATGACAGCTTTATTCACAGACAAGAAGAATACTTTCTGTTGTATATAGGTTTTGGATAGCCCTATTGGTAAACCCTGCTGGGCAGTTCCTAGCTTTATGGACTGCTGGACTTCTTATTGAGGGTTTTCCAGGAGGCAATACTTTCTCGCTTAATGGACTGTTACTGGTGGAAATTTTTGGAGGTGGGCACTACAAGGGTTTAAATAAATTTCTATTATCACATTTGATAAAGGGCACCTAGCCAGACCTTGGAACTCATGAAGTTTCACTGGGTTTGCAAAGCAAGCACCAGGTTTCTGGGGAAACCCTCAGGTTCTCCGTTCTGCTGTCTATCTCAAAGATCTACCCTATCCCCACCAAACCCTGATCATTCTTTCCTCAAAGCATAACCCCACTCCTTCCGATGCAATTTGTTTCATTACCTCCCACCCACATACTCCTGAAAGCTGAATGCTGGATCTTTGGTGGCCAGGAATTCCCAGGTATGCACCTAGCCAAAACATGAAATGGCATATTAAATTGTGACTATGCTACATTAAAATGTCAGCGCTGAGGTTCCATATACACAGCAGTCCTTTTTTATTAACTGTCCTTACTTTGCATGTGACACATTTATATTAATATCTGCAATGGTTCCATCTTTGAATCTTTACCATCATTTACAGATAGATATAGAAGCCAAGAAATGCATTTAGCCATTTTCATTCCCTTTGGCTTTGTTAGAGACTGTGCTGTGATGTTGTAGCTGATCCCAGGCACTGCAGGAAGCTGGGGTGATCTTGCACAACATCAGTGTCCCATTTGGGAAGAACACCTCTCTGGGAACTTCCTGATTTTGGATGATTTGTAATGGAAATTCTCTCTTGCTATGTCTCCTTGGGAAATATTGCCTTTCTGCAGTAAACATCTGCTACACACGCACGCACTCTCACACTTTCCTTCGCTGGACAATCACTTAGTAATTTGTGATTTTCTCAATGGTTTTCTGCTTGAAAATCATTTAAAGAGACATTGCTGCTAAAAGGAAATTTCTCCTTTTGATCAGAGCGTGTAAATTGAGTATTGTTTATATGTACATGGAAAAGTTCCTGACTAATGTGAATTTAAAAAAGTAATTTGTGAAACATGCAACATGGATTTTTTTTTGTAAAGCAAATCTATTTTTATTTATGTAGAGGTAAACAACTTTTCTAGAACAAAATGCTAGTGGTGTCTTACTTGAAAGCCTATATTTTGAGTCTCTCTTTTTTTTCCAAATCTTATTTCAAGCATTATAATAAATAATCTTACTCTGGCTCATAGTGATGGTCTCAGATAAAACCTGTGACACCTTATCTCTGTTATAAACACAGCTTCATCATCATAAAGTAAGACCGGACTGCTGTGCTATTTTTTAAACACTGATGTCTTAGTTCTTAGGCACAAACAAAGTAATGTAGCACCACTTGGGGGGGAATTCACCATAGTGCGAAGTGATGTCCGAATCCTTCGCCTCACTTCGCACACACTGTTATGCACTCGTTGATGTCCTGCATGCGGACATCAGCGAACGCTTTAAAGGGATTCCAGTCTCGGCGAGACCACTTGAGCGCATAACAGTCTGTGCAAAGTGAGCCGAAGGATCCGGAGCTCACTTCGCACTATGGTGAATTCCCCCCTTGGTTGTAATGAACCATATTTTTGAGCTTACATTTGTGACGAAATAATAAGGCTCTAAACCTCAACATATTCCGACTCTCCAGAGCCAGCTTGTGACTTGGTTTAACTATAAAGTGACTGGGTCTAGTACAATGTCAATTTCAGAAGCCACCCCCCAAAACCAATAGGCTCAGCTTTTTTGGCCAGTATAAGCAAAGAGCTTCATCCAAGCCATGGCAGGAATATGGGAGCTTAAGTGACCCCCTGGAAGTAGCAGGTCAGGAACGACCACTGCAACTCCCATATCTCAGCCCTGTCTTGCATGAAGCTGTATGTTCTTGTGGCAGTAGAGAGCAGTGCACATCTTTTCTCACCATTGATAATGCTTAGAATGGCCATGTGCTATTTGAGCCATACTTTTTCAGTCATTCAATAACAAAGAATGTTGGTGTATCGCTCAAAACTGGCATCATGCAGAAATTTGCATTCATTACAGAGAGAAGAGACTCAGATTTACAAGTTTGCCTAGTTAATTTGCTGATTGATTAAAGTGATCATCATGAAACTATCTGTGCATCTCCACCCATACATTAGGTAAATCAGGGCAAATTTAAAAATACTTTATTGTAGTATGCCAAACATAAAAGACTGATTCATGCTATATACTAGGCATTTAAACTGGGTACAAACTATTGTAATGTGTGGTTTATCTGTACTGTTAAAGTACAGATTGCTGAAGTAAAGATTTGTGGTTGAAGGAGCCTTTATTGGTAAGCCTAATAAATCCTGTCTCTCAAAACACAACATTTTATGTGGTCGCTGGTAAAAATAAGTGCCATTGCATCCAATGAGTGATCTTACCATTTGAATCTACTAGTGTAGGGCAAATGTAGCTAATGCATGCACAGGGCTGAAAATAGGGTGGGGGAGGTCTTGTGTGAACAAGGAATAGGTGGGGACCCCTTTACACGTTTGTAACTTCTGCATAGGTCCCACCCTCTGGCACTGGTCTCCACCACAGGAAGAAAATAGCAGATGTTGCAGCGGTAAATGACTTGCTGAGACCATTGCCACCGTATACATGCTGCTCTGTCTGACCATGAAGGTAACACACCCCTAAGGCCTGGCCCTGTTTATGTATGTAGCCAAAATTGCAGAATACTGCCAGCACAAACAACTTGATGCCTACGGTAGTTTTAATCATAGACTATATTTATGAACCCTGTAAGTTACTACTTTACTACACAAATACATCAGGCTTCTACAGTATTTTAGCATGTGCAATGCACAACATTTCAGGTTCATTTTGTTACATTTCATTCCTTTAGATTTTTTTCAGTTTAATCTCCTAGTTTACATTTGTGCATTGACTGTGAGGGCTGGTGTGTGATGACTGGTTTGCAAAGACTTGTGTATGCTCATGGAGCCACTACAAGGGTTCAAAAAGACCCCAGAAGAGAGCTAATATGTTATTTGACTTTATTATTTGCAAAAGGCCTTCAGATTCTGTACAGAGTACCACTTAAGTAACATCCCCCAGCAGCCTAGAGACTGGTATGTGAACTGACATTACAGTATGCTTTGTTGTTTAGATGTTTATTCTGATTAACAGGAATAGGCAGAACTCCTCAGTTTAATCGCTAATCCAGTATAGAAGGATTAGAGTGGACAGTAGAGAAAAGCTGGTAAAATTGTTTTAATTTCATTGATTTCTATAATCTGGAGTTTACTTTGTATGAATATTTTATTTTCCATAATAAGGATTTTGTCCTATAATATTTTAAACAGAGGAAACCGATAATGATGGTGTGTGGGTAGGCTTCCGCCCTGCCCAAGAATGCTTGCTTAAAGTAATGCCTCTTTTGGTGACTCTTTCCCACAAACTATAGAGAATGAAAATGAGACTAATTAAACACAAATTGCTTTAAAACATGGACTGCAAATAGCACTTTGTGGGCCAAACGAATATACAGTTAATTGTGGATATTATACATGTTTATTATGAAGCTGATCATCATTTGTAAGGAAGGATGGGAAATTCCTCTCCGGAAAAAAAAAATGGATGTTTGGTGTATTATCACTAGTTAGAGGGCTTCCGGAGTAACCTTATACGCTGATTTCCTTGCTTTCTGCCCTTATGATTCAAATGGTAATTATAGATTTGAAACCATCGTGGTTTGTTTTCAAAATGTTGTAATTTGGAGTGTTGCTTTGTTATTGGAGGTTATGAGTGACAAGTTTCCTCTACTCAAAACCATAAAATACTGTATAATGAAAATGAATCTGTGTGCAGAGTAAGATATGCCTGTTTCATTGTACGTTTATTAAAAAATAAAGTCAATGGTTGTCCATATTAGTGAAAGTATGATTGACTTGGTTTTCTTGGTAATATCCCTCCCATAAGTGCTAAATAGTTATTGAGTAAGAGCAATATAATGAATTGGGAAGGAAAAAATAAATCACTTTTGAGAGGTAGTCCTAATGAGAATACTGGAAAGTACTTTCATCCACTTGGATGTTGGACAGCCTGGAATCTAGTCTTCTTGTTGGTTCTGCTCAAGACAGCTGTTTCTGAACCCCACCCTCTTTCTGAGTTCCAAGTATCACTGTGAGTCCTAAGCGTTAGATGCATGTAATGACCCAGCATCAGACATGCTGCATTTTGACTATATTCTCCAGCCAATATCTTTGTATAGTCGTTTGAACTGTGTGTTTGCAGCCCTGTCAGTTATTGAGAAGGGTTTATTATGTAGAAATGGGACATTTGTGCATAAGTAAATAGTCATGTCTAGTATAATGTGTATAATGTTAGCAATGGTGCTATGCTAAAGATAAGTTAACATTCATATGTGAATGGTTTATTATGGGGTTACTTAGCTGATATGATGATAGTAGGTAACATGCTTTTTCCCTTTTCTTGCATATGAAACCGAAGTGCTTAACAGAATATATTACAGAAATGTGTCAGTAATGGAATTAAATGTTTCAGTTTTTCTGCTATTGGTGATGGAAGATGCCATTTAAGGATAAATAATTCTGAGATATATTTTACTATATTAAATTATCTACTGCTAGGGATACTGTGCAAGGTAGCCTTTGTTGTAAACAAGTAATATCACAGCTGTTTTGAGACATCTCATTTTATTTTTAGAAACAGGTGACCGACAGTATTGATGGCTTAAGTGAGTATTGTTTGAGAATAAAGCTGGCCACTTACACACTCAGACCTAGTTGACTGATCTAGTATTAAACACCCAAATCAGTGTCAAATTTGGCATCAAGCAGCCACCTATACAAATGTGGCACACATTTCAACTAGTGGTTTTTGTGTATCCCATATCTAACAATCTTCCTGAACACTAAGGGGGGAATTCACTATTGTGCGAAATGAGGTCCGGATCCTTCGCCTCACTTCGCACATACTGTTATGCGCTCGCTGATGTCCTGCACGCGGACATCAGCGAACGCTTTAAAGGGATTCCAGTCTCGGCGAGACCAAAAGAGTTGCCTCGCCGAGACTGGAATCCCTTTAATGCGCTCGCTGATGTCTGCGTGCAGGACATCAGCGAGCGCATAACACCATGTGCGAAGTGAGCTGAAGGATCCGGACCTCACTTCGCACAATGGTGAATTACCCCCTAAAAGCTCATTTGTGCCTGCTCAGCTTCTTCTTTTTTTTTGTGGTCATGATGGTAAATGTCACCAAAAAATTTAAAGGATTGCGTTTCCCCTTTAAAATGAGGAGAAAAAAAACACACACGCAGTATACAAGCTAAGTGCTGAAATAGATACAAGATGCATTCACATAAAAATTCTTGTCTGTCAGCTTTCAGGAAAAATCTAAGGGGGTTATTCAGTAACGTCTGAATTGTTGCGTATAGGCGTGAATGCGCCAGCTAAAGATAGTTGCAATAGACTGCTACTGTTGCAGTCATGTCTTTATAATGTGAATATATGAGCAAAGCAACACTGGGTAACGAGCACAACTGAATGCAAAATAAGAAGTGGTACAACACTATACAGCCAATATATTAATGTAGGGAAAAAGGCAACAAGATGCTCTTTTGAAGGTGCACACACAAAAAATAATCTTTATTAATTAGTTAAGACGCAGTGCCAAGTATTAACAAACACATAAAAGACAGAATAAAAACAATAAAACCATATTGGGTCAGGCTGGCAAAGACTGGTAATGTTACAAAATCATAATAAACAACCAAAAAATTCAAAAAAGATTACAAAAAAAGGAACAATCATAAAGAAGTAAATATAACTGTGACTAATTGATAATCAAAATAATAAAGAAAATAAACCCCCTAAATACCGTCAGTAATGTCCGAGTATCCGGACCAGATAAGAGGCTGCAAGCATGAATTTGCAAAAGATATGTGCAGCGAATCACGTTCGCAAAAATGCGGTCGCCCGAAACAAGCAGACTTAAAGTGTCAGAGGGTAAGAGAAAATTATGAACGTAGTCCTGCCAGCAAAGCCAAACGCGTTTCGTCTTAACTAATTAGTTCAGGTAGTAAGTTATAATCTTCAGTTGTTCTCCATACAACAATTAGGGGGTAATTCACCAAACAGCGAACTTACCCCTCCGATCGTTCGTTTCAGTACGCATAGCCTGTAATGTGCTCGCTGATGTCCTGCATGCGGACATCAGCGAACGCTTTAAAGGGATTCCAGTCTCGGCGAACCTCGCAAGGCTCTACTCGAGACGAATGGTGAATTACCCCCTTAAACTGCAGAGTTTGGAGAACAATTGAAGATTATAAAAATGAATCTTTATAAATATAGAGAATTTTATTTTCTCTATCACATGAACTCCCAATTTGGTGAATTGCCCCATTTTAATGACCATATAAAAAAATACAATTTTTAATATTGTTATGCTACTGTGATTTAGCTTTCCATATCACTTTCTCAAAATATATCTGTTTACCCACTTACGGCAGAATGAAAATAAAATAATTCAAAATTCTGACCAAAAATTATGTAAATGTTTAATTCCCTAGAAATAAAAAATAAACATAAAAAGATGATGATCCATGCAAATGATTGATTTAATATTGATATGAAACATTTATAGAACATCTCAGGCTTGCATAGGGATTGAGTTGCTTTCTCTCTTTACCATCTTAGCAGTCATATCTCACTTTATGACTGTGATACAAGCTTTATCTGTGTATCAGAGATAAACTTCCATAGGAATCAAAGCCTCTGTCTGAAAAATCATTTGGCAATCATCTGGCAAGTCATTAGATCTAATCAATAAGAGGACAGTGTGATCGCTGAAAAAAAACTTGGCGCTACTTTTTGTTTTTTATTTCCATGATAGACAACTCACTGTAGGAGTGCATGAATATATACAATGTATTGAATAAGGGAATACAGTACTACTAGTGTTCCTGATATATTGTAGTATTCCATCAGGAAGTTTCTCTTCCACCGGTTACAGACTGTAGATTTCTACACACAGCTTCTTGTGCAGAAGTATAATTAACTGATAGATACAGTGTTTTGGTGCGCACTTTTTAGTTTGGTGATTGGCATGTGCACTGCATAGGAAGGGTTTAGAGAGAGGCTTTGATTGATTCCTCTACATTCAATAATGTGTTCATTAGAATGGCATTTCCTGGACAGCTGGGTCTGTTTAACCCAAGCCAAAACAGCTCTGAAAATAGAAGTGAATTCTACCGTTATGCCATTTAATTTCTTGTTTTGTAGAAAAACCGTAAATGCAACAAAACACACAATTTCTCCAAAGATTTCTGCATTGCCAAGATGTGCTGCATCTTGCTCACTTGGGTAATTCATTCACTGGAGACTTTAAAGATATGCTAGGTAGTCAAAAACTCTTCTATGGAAGAAAAGAGACAACTGCAGGGCTTTTGGCTTACTTGTCTAGTTTTCACTGCTGCAAAATGAACACCAACGATTTCCTGCTTGTAGATTGCCAGCTTCTATTCCAGTGGTGCTGGGAGATGTAGTACAATAGCAACTGGACAGCTGTACTTTCAACACCCCTAATCTGCACCAATTTTTTGCAACAAATTAATTAGAAACAAACTGAAGTAGAAAATCTGAATACTTACCTAAACATTTTGTGCAGAAAGGAAAGACTCTCATGAATGGGTCTCTTAACAATACGGTAGCATATCAATAGGCTCCTAGAAATGGTGTAAGATAAGATGCTCAACTGTTTTAAACTGACCAGCAATGAGTTCATTTTTAAATCCCATTGAAAAGATGTTAAACTAGCAGTTGTGGAGGGTACCCTTCAAATCTATCAGTATTTAGTGGCATGCACAAGAAGAGTGGGCTAGAGACTACCTGTAGACTGGTACAGCAAGCACATCCATGGGTATGTGAAGCTGCATTTAGCAGAACAAATGGCTACAATAACAAATTATGAATTATGTGGTGTAAATAATTTTGTTAGTCTCATTTTCTGATGTAAAGTTACAATATCAATTAGAAACAATGTTTCTGTAATATTAACAGATAAGCCCAGATTTGCAGAGGCCCAATATCTTTGTTTATTTATACTTACAATGGAACACTGCATTTTGAGAAGGGTGTTAAAATGTAAAGAAAATGCAAACAAAATCTCTGCCCATTGTTTGCAATAGATGAGTGCTGTGTAAGCTCGGCACCACCTGAAAAGTAGGTCAGAGATTTTTTTGTCACATTAAAAGTCATGCCCTTTTTTTTTTTTAATAGCATTTTAATGTGAAGGTTCATTTAAAAAAAAAAAAAAGAGGAAAAAAAAAAAGGTCCCACTGGCTTAATTACATGCCTCGTAGTCCAAGTGCAGGATCTGTCCCAGGGCCCCCTACCCTCCTTGCACCACTGCCTCTTCCCACACCCCGTGCACCAAAAGACTGAGGGGGTTATTCACTAAATTCCGAATTGTTGCGTATTGGTGTGAATTTGCCAGCTAAAGACAGTCTCAATAAACTGCTACTGTCACAGTTGCGTCTTTATAATAAAAATATTGTTGCAGTCACGACTTTACTATGGAAATATTGTCACAGCTGTAACTTTAAAAATTGTCACAGTTGCGACTTTGCAATAGGAGAATTGTCGCAGTCGCAGACTTGCTATGGGAATCCACTGTTTGAGAATTCGATAGTCTAATAACTTTAATAATAATAACTTTAGAGAATAACCTCCTCAGATTTAAAGGAATCTGGGGAGTGCCAGAGTCATGTGCTTCATGGTTGCAGAGAGGTCTTTGCCCCTATAGTTACACCCATAATTGGGTAAACTAATTTTTTTGTACATTCAGGTAATATTTTCACTGTCCCTACAAAGAAGGCCAAACCTTCAATTTGGCCATGTAATCTGATTTCTGGTAGCAGCCTGAGGCATTAAGGCAGTTCCTCTATAAAAGTAAGTACACAGCTGATTTGCATATTCTGTTGAAAGTTTTATGGGTAATCCTCCAACCAAACTGGCTGGTGTAGTATTAATCAATTTCTAAATCTGCCCTCTTGACAAATGGCTTCCTTCTACTTTCTACATTAAATGCAAGAATCTTGTTTATCTAGTTTGTACTCAGGCCTGTTTATTTTAGCTGACAAGATGCTGGGAAAAGGGAGCAAATAGTGCTTTCATGGGTTGATTGATGTAGTCTGAACATGCATTTAAATATTTCATAATTTGTTACCTTCCACATTTTCAGTAACACAAAAAAAATTGGTGCTTCCTGCTGAGCTCTCTTTGCAAAAGAGCAACCAGCACATCTTGCTAGTTGGAGAGCTAAAGCTAGCGTATTACTTGGTTAAGTTTAGCTTTATATTGGATGGTAAAACTGCTTAAAGGGTAGCTAAAGTAACAGACTGGCTGTCATGCTAAACTACTATAACTAAAGGTACACATTTAGGCTGGCACTGCTGTGATTTAGAATTTTAGAGTTCTGATGTAAAACTGATTCTGCACTTGCGCAATTCACCAAAAATCCAACAGAAAGCAAGAAGTGAAGAGGATCTCAGGGGTTTTAGGCAGTGCTCTAAGCACTGCTATCAGTAAGTATTTTCCCCATCCCCCCATAAGAGTTGCTCTAAGGCCTAAGAGCTTTAGTTCCCCTTTAATGTATTAAAGATAATGTTCATTGCATATTTTAAAGTTTTCCATGAACCAATGATGCCTTAGCAATGCCCTATGGGTAGATGGGTTTGTTATTGAAGCAAGTTATCTACAGTAAGCTGTGTTTACAAAACAAAGCTGACAGGTCTTAAAGGGACACACAAGTGAGATTCATCTGGTAAACATTTATGTAACCTGTTGCACTTCAGCTACTGGTTGATTCAGAACAGTCCTAGTTGAGCAACAGTCCCTGCAAGGAATGCAGGACTGCTTGGTGTTACAAATCACTTTCTTTAAAGAACACAGCCATACACAAAAAACCTTTTTATGATAGCTTATACAATACTATTTACAACAGATATGCAAAAAAGCAAATTTAATAACTGATTATTTCAAATGTATAAATTAAAGGCAGGATGACCAGGTCTTCAAGAAGAGGAGGAACTAAACTACTAGCATGTTTTAGTTTATAGAATAAGCATCTCCTTCTCTGTGTTGGTACCAGTGTCAAAATGAGGCATTTTGAGACCACCAGAGAAACTATTTCCAAGGGCCCACCTCCTGCTCACAAATGCTGCAAGTTTAGCACAAACAAAATAACTAATGATAAATCAACTAGGCAAAGCACGCCCTAGCAAACTATTATTTACTGGGAACCCTGCTTTATGAGTTCATGCCTGGGCCTACCAATACTGGAATTGACTAGAGCAGGGGTCTGCAACCTATGGCTCTTGAGCCAGCTGCATATGGCTCTTTGACTGTAATGAGCAGTGCTCACATGCAAGCACCACTTGTTATATTCTGCCTGCTAATTGCCGGCAAGTGCTGTAGAGAGAAAGCTCTCTCAGCGCTTCCATGTTGCTCGCCAATCTGGAGCCGCTGACATCACGAGCTTCCGGTTTGCTAGCCAATCTGGAGCCACTGACACCACCAGCTTCCGGGTTGCTAGCCAATCTGGAGCCACTGACACCACCAGCTTCCGGGTTGCTAGCCAATCAGGAGCCGCTGACATCATTTATGTGATGTCACATATGACGTTAGTGGCTCGGGATTCAAAAGGGCTGAGCAGAGCCGCACGTATATGGCTCTCTCAGCCAAAAAGGTTGCTGACCCCTGGACTAGAGGATCCTCTGGTGGACCAGTCCAACTCTGGTTGGTATATCACTTCCTCATTTATCAAAGCATGATGAAAACTGCAGCCTAACAGTTGTTGGGGAGGTTGTAAGTACTCAGCCCTTGCTATACAGCGAGGGTCAGCATTCTTTTGGGCTGAGAGCGCCATATATGTGCGCCTCTGCTGAGCCCTTTAGAATCTGGAGCTGCTGATGTCATATATGATGTCAGCGGTTCTGGATTGGCTAGCAACCTGGAAGCACTGAGAGAGCTTGCCGGCGATTAGCTGGCAGACTGCAACGAGCGGAGCTTGCATGTGAGCACTGCTTGTTACAGTCAAACAGCCAGATCTGGCTCAAGATCCAGATCTTTAAGGCTAGTGCAGACAGCAGTAGTTATGACCAAATGCTTTGTATCATTTAATATAAGTCTTTCACATCACCACAGAGGGATTTTAGCCAAAATTTGTTTGCTTTGTAGAACTGCTTTATTCAGACATTTTGGAAGGTTTTCATGCATAGGGATGGTTGTTAAATGTAGGTTTTTGATGTTGTTACACCTATTGGGTTTAAGTCTAGAGTTTGAAAAGATACTTAATTGATACTTCAAGGCCAGATATAGATAGATTTACTTTTGTAGTGTGGGTCATTTTCTTGCTGCACAACTTGGTTAGGATTTGGTTTACAGTTATGGGACAGTTTACTCTGGCAATAGTGACTCTGGCAATAGTGACTGCAACAGTTGTTGAGTAAAATGTCACTGCAATTTTTATGCTGTACTGTATATCTAGCAGTTATAGCTCTCAAAATGCCATTAGATTTTAAGGCAGTATCACAGGAGGTGCTTTGAGGCCAGCTGTCACCATTACTATCAAAATACAAAAAAAAATGTCCTGTTCATTTTAATTCATTTAAAATGTATTTCAATTGTGACCTTATAAATACTGCCCTGTAACTTTCCACTAAGCTATAACCACAACAAAATGCATTTTTTTGCAGTAACCATGTTGCATAGTTGTGAGCTAAAACTCTGGTGACACTGCCCTAATAGAGTTACACACTGATATTGCACAGTTCTTATACTTAATGCATCAGTCCCCTCCCCCCAGATTGTTTTATTCTACATAGTTATTGGTAGTCAGTGGTAGCTAATAAGAAGCACTATAATACCAAAAAGTGAAAACTCCTGTGACACTGCCCTAATAGAGTTACACACTGATATTGCACAGTTTGTATACTTAATGCATCAGTCCCCTCCCCCCAGATTGTTTTATTCTACGTAGTTATTGGTAGTCAATGGTAGCTAATAAGAAGCACTATAATACCAAAATGTGAAAACTGGCATTTTGCTTCACATTGTAGCAGCAACTATACTGCTTCTGAGTAGCAGCTACTGAGTTGCTAATGTAAATGAGCCCAAACTACTACAATTCATTGGATGTTTTCTAATGATTTCTTGGATTTGGTATATCTTTGCCCTTTGAGTAATTTTGGCAGGCATGCCACTCCTGGCAAGAGTTTGGTCAGTAATTAAGGATACAATTAAAGTGGACCTGACAATTCCACTTAACAGACTCTTTTTAGGAAGCAGGGAGTTGTCTTAATTGAATGCTAAAAGCATTCAGCTACGACTGTAGTAAAAGAAGCAAACTCCCTGCTTCTTTTCTGCTCCGATGCCTGACTTCAATCTCGGGTCGGGTTGGGCAGAGCTAAATGACTATTGACATTATAGCTCCTCCAATCAGATCCCTGCTAGAATGTGATTTAAGAGATCTGATTGGAGAAACTATAATGTTGGTCATCCTTTTAGCTCCGCCCAACCCAACTTAAGATTCAAGTCGGGCATTGGAACAGACACTGACAGGCCCAGTTTAATATATAGGGATGTGGGGTGCTGGTCAACTTTGAAGTACAGCAGAAATTTAAAAAAAAGTTTATCTGTTAACCCAGATTCCCATGGTCTAATAATGCATTATTTCTAAAAATCAGAGAGCAATAACTGTGCCCAGTAAGAAATAAAGAAGGACAATTTAAATGGCTAAGATATTTCTTTACACTTGTGGAAATGCAGAGAAGTGGTGTTGGTGAACACTATGCAATTTTCGGCACACATCAACATTTTTAAAAATACTACTTTACTTTTGATGTGAGCACTCCTGATGTGAAAGACAGAAAAAATGTGTGGTACACACCCCCTAAAGAATTAGGGGATCACCCATTTAAAACAATTTAATGTGGCTGAGAGTGAACAAATATTTCTGGAAGCAAAGTCCTCTTATCCTCAATATACACTGAAGTTCCTTGAAGATCGGTGACTGTTGCCTCCCCCCAAAATGTTTGCTGTTCACTTTCAACTGTCTTCAGATGTTTTAA
>WMED01009088.1:0-16519 GCA_019650415.1 Pipa parva | reverse complement strand
AGTCATCAGATTTTCTGGTACGCCGTACCGGCTCGTACCACCGCAAAAAAAGCACTGGTACTGTGGTATTATATGATACTTTATTTGGACTAACAGTTCATTATTTAAGACAAGCTCTGACCTGATGAAGAGGGAATATGTCTTGAAAGCTTGCCTTAAATAATGAACTGTTAGTCCAAATAAGTATCATATAATATTACAGTACTCATCTTTCTAAGCATAAACAGTAAGCATCATCCTGCAGGTAGGTTTTGCACTAGGTTTTGCAGAAATAATCGTAAGGTCTATATTTAAAAAGTATTGTACATTATCATCTTATATAATGTCAAAGTTTTCAGTTTGGCACAAAAGACCTTTTATTTATTAAAATGTGCAGATTACTATTTGTGCTGTTAATATAATCTATTCCAGTATAGATCAAGACATGGGTTTGTATTTTGGGTAATTAAAAAGAAATATCACAATCTTGTGCATTGTTTTCATTTGCTGTTGGAATTCTCTTATTTAATGTTTCTTCCACCAACAGAGGTTTGTAATAACTCTGATGTGGGGTGTCTCTTAAATTATCTCCCAATAATCGATTTGCCTCTTAGTAGTATCTTGGATAGCCATCCCACTTCTAATATTGCCTGCATGAGCATGTGTGAATAATTATTTTAGTAATTACTTTTCATACTTGGATATATTATATCAATATTTTAAAGTTATTTCATTCATAGAGCCATTAACTCCTCACTCAATTTTAATTGAAGAGATTTATCATATCACACTTCAGCTAGTCAGTAGTGACAAGGGATTTACTAAATTAAAAGTATAAAAAAAACAAATAGCTACAGTGCAAATCAGTAAAAGGGAAAATATATCACACATTTTGGTTTTATATGCAGCCACTATATATTAGATATTCATACAAATGGAGATAATCCTGGCTAAAATATTAATGTTCCTATTTTTCTAAAGTACACGAGGCATAAAGCATCAAGACATGCCAGTGCCTGGTATTTTTTTAAATACCGGATCATTCTCATGGCTCATTTGATAAAATGAAGAGCTTTTCTGTATGTTGTAGTCATTTCTATTACCATAAGTATTAAAAGCACATATATACTCTTGCATTTATAAAAGCAGGCCCTGGAGCATGCAGGTCCTCTTCTATAGTGTAAGGCTAGGTTCACACTAGCGTATTATGCACAGCGCGTAATACGCTAGTGTGAAAAAAAATACACTCCGATGTATTTTTCTATTGTACTGAGGGACTATTGTCCATCAGCGTTCACGGCTCTTCCTATCTGGCCACATTTTGTGCGTGGCAGATATACATCAGCAAAAATGCAACAGCCAGTGTTTCAGATGCGGTGTATGTGCATCATATGCTAGTGTGTCCGGAACAAGGTAAGTACTATATGGATTCACAGAGCCATATTTTTTTATCACACAAGAGTATTATGTGTTGCGCATAATACTCTAGTGTGAAAATAGCCTAAGGGTCTATTGACTGGGCTAGGAATTGCAAGGAAGGAGTAGGTGGGGGTTTACAGGAAGAAGGTTGTGTGGGCAAAAAGGAAGTGAGAGGTTTAGAGAGTCCTCATGGCCATTTTGCACTGGAACCAGATAAGCAGCATCCTTCCTCATCTCCCTTGATGTATATATATATATATATGACTTTAATGTTTATTTTGTATTAAAATATATTACTAATATTGTAAAATTAAAAAAAGACAAAGCAAAAAAAAAATCTTAGCATTTCTTATGATTGTTAAAGAAGTACTTGAAAAATATATCTTATATTGTTTATGGGGTTCTTCCTTTATCAAAACAGTCTCTTTTGTCACAGCACTAGCCTGGCAGAATTGGGAATGCTTACCCTAAAGGTGATACCTGGAGAAGATGGTGAAGTATATATAACAGTGACTCCTAGGGCATGGTTCCAGGATTGGTTGTTTATTGGCTGCCCTGCTACTACTTGCCACCATTCTCATGTGTAGAGTAGCCAGCATGGTGGGGCAGCTAGTTGCTCAGTCCTTGTGCATGGGGTTCCATTACTGGTGGTTACTGGCTGCCTTGTTACTACTTGTCACTAAACTCATAGGTAGCATGGCCGGCGTGGTATGGCAGCCAGGTGGTGAATCCTTGGGCAAGTTCCCTACTATGGTGGGGTAGCCTTTGGAAAATGTTTTGAAACGGGGCAAGCATTCCTAGGAGTAAGAATTGTAATGGTTACATAACTTTAAATAAATTATTTGATCTGTTAAATTAGTTTTAATAATAAAATATATGCAGCCTTCTAACCCATCTCTCATATCCTGATAATCCTGGGTAATATGGATGAATGAGGAAAGGTTAAAATAAGTTTAATCAATTGGTGATTATAATTCTGGAGCAATGTTGATGCTGCACTAGTCATATATTATATTTTACTTTAAGGTGATAGATAGATAGATAGATAGATAGATAGATAGATAGATAGATAGATAGATAGATAGATAGATAGATATTATTTATTTGTCAATTCTACATATGTACATGAGCACATACAAGTATTGAAATTGCGTTTCTCAACTCTCCAGCATACATGACAATGGGGATCGGGATATAATTTACAAGAACCAGTGGGCAAAAGTAAAGTGCAAATGTAATACCATATATACATCGAATACAATCAAATACATTAAATATAATTTACAAGAACCAGTGGGCAAAAGTAAAGTGCAAATGCAGTACCATATATACATCGAATACAATAATGCAATAAATAAGTATAGGAGGATAAGGGGGGGGATGCTGGGCTCGGAGGCAGGTTAAGAATTTACAAGGGAGAGTGATGCTGTGCATGTGTATGTGGTTGGTGGTTGGTTTGATAAGGCAATTTCTCATTTGCCCAAGATACATTTTTTAAGATGTATTAAATTCTGAGAATAGTTTTGTATGTTTTATATGAGGGATGTTTTTTCAAGTTTTATTGATGATATTTTATCCATGTTAACCAAAGAGCCATTCTGACAAATTTTACCATTCTTTGTTTTTCAATTACATTTTAATGAATAAAAAGCCACGGCTGAAAGTTGAAATAGTTGCAGAAACAGTAACAAAAATGGAACTTGATAAATCTATATATTTTGGAACATTGCCTTTTATGAAGGCAATGCATTTTAAAGACAAAATTAACATTTTGTGCCATTGCTAAAACATTACTTTATAAAATGACAGAAGCCCCATAGTCTGATGTTGAACAGCTTTACGTAATCTAATTAGAAAAAGCAGAGTACAGCAAATTAAATTATCACACAGCTGACGTTCACTAATATTTTAATAAAGACAAAAAGAAAAAAAACAGCACATTAAGTAATCATCTGTATTCTTTCTTAAATGCACTGCACTGTATTCTTTCTTAAATGCACTGCAAATGAAGCAGCAAACATTTCCTTACATAACTTAGCAGTACTATCATCTTCTATACTTAACTGTACACTGTATATTATGAATGCAATATACATCTCTTAAAGTCCACATTAAGGCACACATAAACACACTAAAATTATATTTATTGGGTCACTCACCTATTTAAATTGTAAGCTTTATGCGGCAGGGACCTCCAGCCTATTGAATCTAAACACTAAGCTGCACTAGAATGTCATGTTTATTAATTTAAGCACTTAGTCTTTTGTGTGTACTATACATTTTTTTAAGAAAGTTCAACACTGCATTAACTATTAGCTCCACATAAATAAATACATAAGAATATCAGTTGACATTAAACTTAACTGTAGCAACAGATGTCATCAAACACCACAAGAAAGCGTAACTAATATAATAAATTATAGCATACTGCCGTACCAAAAAAGATTATCAGATATAACATCAAATATTGGGATTGTTTATCTTCATAAAAAGCTGATTAAGGGGTTCCCTACTAACCACATATAAATATTTCAAGGGCTATTACAAAGGTTTTTCCCATTATCTATTTATACCAAGGACTGTATATGTATAACAAATGGACATACTCTATGCCTAGAGGAAAGAAGCTTTGTGCATCACCATAGAATAGAGTACTTCACTGTAAGAGAAGTGAGGTTGTGCAATTCTCTGCCTGAAGTTGTCATAATTTATTCAATAAAAGAATTCAAGAAGGATCTGGATACCTTCCTTGTGGTAGAATATTACAAGTTAAAGATACTGGATAACGAGAGGTGGGTTCTTGATACATGGATATATTCTTAGCAAATGGTTATGGAAGGTATAGAAAAATACTACCCTACCTAATCTCTGGAATGCCAGTAATCCAGAAACACTTACACTTACTGTTGTGGTGCCCAGATAGTGCCAGCACTGTTGAGATAACACCACCACCATACCATAAGCTACCTATTCAATAGGTAAACCACATACCCTGTTTCCCCTAAAATAAGACATCCCCTGAAAATAGGACCTAGTGCAATTTTTTCCAAGCTTAGAAATATAAGGTCTCCCCTGAAAAGAAGACCTATCTGCAATAAAGTACGAGAAAAATACTGCACCGGTACCATGTCCCAAAAATAAGACATACCCCAAAAATAAGACCTAGCATGTCTTTAGAAGCAAAAATTAAAATAAGCCACTGACTTATTTTCAGGTAAACATGGTAGTATGTTTAAAAAGAGGTTCTACTATATGGATGGACAAGGAAAAGCCAGAAGTCAGATCTAGAGAAACCAATAGAGACTCCATCTCTCAGGCCCCTCCCCTTGTAACTTGCATTCCATACTTCCTACTTCCTTGCATGCTATAAGAAATTCCTCCACAAATACCTTTTTTCCTATGTTTGACCCTAACTTAATATCTTAGCTTGTCAACTAATTGTTCTGTATTTAATAGAACAAAGTAATGTAACTGTTAAAAACTATGTTCAATATACATGGTGTTTTATGATATTCCTTATATAAAAAAACTATAGATATATATATCCTCTCCCTTGGGCTTTGTTCACAACTGCTAAAAAGTAAGGAAAGAAAACAGAGAATTATATAAAGGGAAGAAACTCGCCAAGTCCAGCTTGTCACATATTGCCACATAGTGTGGCAAATTCACTTTGGCAGTCAAATTCATTCTTTGATAAATATGCCCTAAGGCAGGGGTTGGGAACCTATCGTTCCACATGTGGCTCTTTTGATGGCTGCATCTGGCTCGCAGACAAATCTTTTATAAAAAAAAAACTAATAACGTTAAAAATATAAAACATGGTACTTCCGGGAAGGCAGGCCACCAGCATAGCCACACTTTTAAGAGTTCTGCTCAGGTGCCAACAGCAGGAGTGCAGGACCATCACCTGATGCAGAGAAAGACAACATCCTCAGAGAAACTGAGCAAAACATTGAGAGACGCAGACCATCCGGACTCACAGTCAGGGAAAGGGACAGTGCCAGCCTCCCAGGGACCCAGAAAGACTGGGACCCATACTCGCAGGAGGTAGAGATCATACTAGCCATGCTATAGAGTGGCAACACTGACAAAATAGAGTAAAGACAATGGGGAACCAGTAACTGTATATTGTATGGCCCTCACTGAATTACACTTTAAAATATGTGACATTCATGGCTCTCTCAGCCAGAAAGGTTCCTGAACCCTGCCCTAAAGTCTTCTCTCCATTTATATAAGAGAGCTCACACAATGGGAATGTTATTCTGGGAGCAATATTAATGTACTTAATTAAGCCAAGGAAGCATTTGGTCCCAAAATAACACAAAGCATATTCTTTTTTGGTTTATAGTAGTTAAAATAGTATTTTATCAAACTAGTGATTTTCTTTTCTGTTATAAAATGCTTTGATACAATAAGATCTATCTGAGAGAAAAAAACATTCCAGCAATAAAGGGCAACTACATTTTTTGGGATTTCCCTTTAAACATGCAGTTTTCAATAACAGATAATAGATTAATAATAGATAAACTGCCAACAGTCTATAAAGGGAGGGATTTCCAGGTGAAATTTAAAATATAAAAACAGATGCTTTATATACTACACAGTACATGCCTACTGCATTTTTAACTTGTCTGTATAAAAAAATACATCAACATAATTAGACAACAGAATATCTAAAACAATAAAACACCAAATAATGGTAGATCCATTAACCACATCATTTTATGTTGAGAGGGTTGTTAATTAATCACATTTATGTTAAACAGGACAAACACTGTGACTATCTACATTCTTTCAGCAATGACATATTTTTTAAAGAGATTGTAAAGAAAATAAATAGACAAATGTGAATAATTTAAAATGACAATGCAAAATAAATACTATATCCATCTTTGCCACTTATTCTTAGATGGCACTACCATTTATTAATCCCTGAAACTAGATCACAGTCATAGCGGATATTTATAAAAGTCAAAGCGTTTCTCCAATGTTTAAACCTAGTGAAATAGCAGTAATATATCAATATGTCAGTTATTTCTTATGGAGTTGGTCCTGTCACATAGTCAGAGTCGAAAAAGATTTCTAGTTGAAAAAGAATATCGATATTGATATTGATCTGAAATGAAAGGGGAACTTATTTGAAACATTACAAAGTGTGCTGGTGTCAACTGATTGATTTTTATTAATAACTATTTTTTTCAACATCGACAATTTTTCATCCACCCTATATATAAATCAGTAGAATGAAAACTATTTTAAAAAGGGTCGATACATGGCAAAACAAACTGAAAATTTTGGTTGGGATTCGTGAATAACCCTCTAATAATCTGTATTTTCCTGTTCTTTTAAACAGGAGTTAAAAGATAACCTACAGTATGTTCAACATCACTAAAGTTCGTAAAACCACAAGAGCTGCCACTGGAATGTTTAGTGATTTTACTGTACATAATAGAATATGTATTACATTTACATTGTGAATCAAACATAAGTAAACTTCTGTAAGTAAATTTAACATTAGTGATAGTTTAAACTGACACAATTGAAACATTCACTTTAAAACAAACTTTGCACGTGTTTATACCATAAAAATTGTTTCTCTCTGATAAAGTATTTATCTTTCTGCTTTATAAGGGTAAACTTAGAGCCCATTTATTAAAGTTCAGGTTGCCTGTACATGCATGAATTTGCCACAATTCTACAACTTTCTATTCATTTCAGTTGTTATTTTTGGCAATTGCTGCACAATTTGACATTTTATGTTGTGTACTTACATGGCACTTTTTGTCTATTCGCTGCATATATGACAACAATTTAAGTATTCATCATTTAACCATAATTCACCCAGGGCAGATTAGAATATGTCACATAAAAGTGACAAATTAGGCATCTTACAGCAGGGTTCCTGTTAGCATTGCAAAGCTGAAATAATTGCAATATGACCTGGGAATATTCTGCCATGGAAATTAACCGGCGACAAAAACACAACAAAATAGTGACATTGCTATTTTTTATAATAACTCATGATTTTTTTTTGTCAGAACTAACGTAGTAAAATATAGTTATGGTTTATTTTAAAGGAGAACTAAAGGGCGGCTAGGATTAAGGGTGAGAGAGTATAGGGGGGATAAGTGAACATACTGTGAGAATCATTTATACATGGATGCCTGATACACAAAAGGAAACTCATTCTAGATAATTAAACTGAACACTGACAAAACAAAAGTTCTTGTGATTTAACACAATTAACAGTCTTGCTACATTTGCTATGTACAACATTATTAGTGCCTAGATTTAGCTTGCCCTGCCAGGACTGCTGCAACTGTCGGCAGGCACCCCCCAGATTCCAGCATGGAAACGGGAGGGTACAGTGCTGCAGGGGGGGCGGGGAGAGGGTACCTCAGTGACAGTTCTACACTAGGGCCATAGAGTGGCCACTGTATGCAAAGAAGCTTAATTTAAGTATTTGCATGTGATCTATAATTGATTTAATATTTTATGATGCATTTTGAAAATTCAGAATGGGTTTTTTCTAAGAATACTCAACAAGTAGCCAATAATCCTATCTGATAAGGAACTATCTGATAGACTTGTAATATTTCCTTATTAGGTAGTCTGCACTCTTTCAGTTGTAGATTTTGCAAATTCGTAGTTTTTTTTTTTCTTTAAAGGTGACAGTGCAGAAATGACATCTTACTGATGAAAAAGGATTAGGTGCATCACATACAACATGTGCCCATCAAGGACTATTTCATTGTTTGACTGACTCACAAAGACACAGGGATATCTCCTGGTGAGTCCTCCTGGAGTTTGAAACAGCACGATGATGGCACATTGCTAAGGGTTGTATAAAGCAGGTAAGGGTTTGGAGATTAAGGGGGTAATTCAGGAATGTGTGAACTCACCTTGCGATGCTTCGCATCAGCTTGCCAAGACAGGTACACGCTCCCTGCTCTGCTGCACACGGAGATCAGCGAACACTTTAAAGGTACTTTGGCTCACCTCGCAACCACTTGAATCGCCTCGCTGAAGTACCTTTAAAGTGTTCGCTGGTCTCCGAGTGCAGCTGAGCAGGGAGCATGTACCTGTCTCGGCGAGCTGATGCGAATCATCGCAAAGTGAATTCGCACTTTCCTGAATTACCCCCTAAAAGAGGTAAAATACAAAAAACTCATAGGGACTGAAGAGTGGATTGAAGAGACAAAAAAAATTTTTGTTTAGTGGGCTCCTGATGTCTTGTTTCAGGTGGACCTTAACACTCTAGTCCAACAGGAAAAATACAGAAAAGGTAATTATCGATTTGTTTTTATTTCATTTATAGATTTGGGGCACAATTTTATTAAGGACCCTCACCATAATACTTAGGGAGTGAGAGTTCCAACTTATACCCCTCTCCCAAAAAGCTAACTGAGGATGCTAAAACGGAGGTTGGTGAAAGAGGACAACCTTCTATGAAAAATGTCAAATGGCCTCCTAGGTTCTGTGAAAGCAAATAAGATGCTAGACTTTATAACATTCAGATTACTCTAATACACTACTCTATCTTAATGAAAAGGGACAAGATATGTGTTTATTTTGATTTTCTTTCATATGTTTTTTTTTAAAAATCAGAAAACTAAACAACACAAAAATCATTGGTAAAAAATCAGATTTTAAGATGTACCCCCTCTAGACCATGAACCATTTTTGGGTGGCTTTCCCTGTCTTTTCTGGCATTTAATTAAGCTGTACTTTGACTTCATAGTGGTGGATCTCCAGAGCTTAAGGACAGAATGCTTGGCACCATATGCCACACCCACTTATTGACCATGTCCCTTTCTGAAGATGATCATAGACTAATTTGTGCAGCGAATAGATGTTATTTTAATTCCATGGAAAGTGAAATCCCAAATGTCTAACTCAACATTTGAATATTAAAAATATTCTTAGCTAGAATTTATTCCCCTGATTTAGCCCTTCTGTCTGGACTGCCTATAAGCACAGGTCCTCAGGTTTATAGAAAAATTCAATTAAAATAGCTATCAATACAAATAATGGTAGTTTCCTAAGTACAAATGATCCCATAGTAAAGTATGCATTGAATTGCCCAATTACATAATTTCATGCAAAGCGAAATCACAAATGTCAGGTTCAACATTTGATTATTAAAAATATGTCACAATTCCGTAGTATCCACCTGATTCCCCATGACTAGGAGAGGGATGCCCTTCAGCACTGCATGTTTTAATATACATAATTTTGGCAAAATTTACTAAACTCGAAAAAAGCTGATTTCACCTTTTCAAGTTTATTCCCTGTAAATATTACTGTTTAATCAATAAATATCGATCAATATTTTTCGATCGATTTTTACTGATTGAAAGATTTCGATCAAATTATTTGGATTTATCGATGGAAAAGTAGTCTTACTTTACACTAGTATTTTGGCTACTTTTCCATCAAAAAATTAGATCGAATCATTTTGATCAGTAAAAACCAATCGAAAAATATCGATCGATATTTACCGATCGAACAGTGATGTTTACAGGGAATAAACTCGAAAAGTTTACTCATATTTATATATTGAAAATACTGAACACCTACATTCACCACTATTCATGTTTTGACTGGCTTTGATCACAAAAAAAAACCATTTTACATTGATATTAAAAAATTTGTAAAAATCAAAACAACGATGGCAAAACTCTGGAAAATGACAAGGAAATGAATAAATAATTCTAGTATGAATGAATTCCGTATGCCATTTAAAATGTGCATAAGAATATTTAGCTTATCCAGACAATGCTGTAGACACCTTGGGTCCTTGTTTTAATTGTTCAGTTGTGAATCAAGCCTATTTTTAAGAGGTTTTCTTCCACTTCTTTTTCTGTATTTGTCAGTCAATGTCAGTGGAAACATGAAGAAAAAAATCAAGCCGTTCTACAGTCAATTGGAACATTAAAATAAAATTTGTTCTGGTATTTACTGAAGCAAAGATTTAAACCAAGCAAGAAAAAAAAAATAACACCTTTCCTCTGTGACATTGTCTAGAAATGGCACTCTTTACTGTCACAGTAATAGAACTGCATGCTGGGTGAATGTGGACAATCCTCAGATCTAGATAGGGATGAAATGAACCCTGCATATTTCATTAAAATTCACCTTCTTTATCCACTATCATCTTTACTGATGCATCTTTAATAGACAGCTATGAACTAGGCCAGCTGGTTTGTATTCGTGCAGTCATGGATAAATATGCATATAATTGAATGAATTACGGTGGCTATGTGGATCGCATATATATTTCAAAGTACATTGCTGTGAGCTGCTCATTAGTAAATAAAGCTAATGTTGCATTCAGCAGGACGCAAATGGGCAAAAACTACATGACTCTGAAAAGGACATGGCCACACGCCATAAATTAGCAAAATACAAAGCGAATCTGCGCATTCATCATTTCATTTGCAAAACTTATGTCATGAACTTTTGGCTCTAAGTAATAATTAATGTCCACAATTTTGCTATTTTGGGGGAAGTTCACATTTGTATATTTTAATAAAGTCGTCGCTTTCTTAAAAGAACAGGGATTAAAAGTTGGAACATAAGGTTCCATTTTTAGATCTTATCTTAAATAAATAGGCAAATTAGGCGGCATTTTATCCAATGATATTGAAACCAGGCGGTTATTACCAACAGTGACATAATAATTTCCTGCTGTGCAAAAATCTGCGCTTTATCACCCAAAATTTTGATCTGGGATCAGCTGGATCATAAGGATTAAGATGAAGCTTAATGCCTGTTAGATCAAACACAGCACTTCTTCACTAAAGGAAGGATAGACACATCTTGAAGTAAATGACAAACCACAAACCTTTGCTACAAATTACCCTGAAGCACTTTCAGAGCAGGTCGTTTGTTAAACCTTCCATGATGTGGTATTTTGGGAAAATGTACAGGTACTTATTACTTTAACCTAGATATGTCCAGCTGCCCTGCTACTCATTCTAAAACAGTATGACTATTGTATGTTGACACAGTTATTGTCTAGCAACAAAAATTGGGGACTTAGGATCTTTGCCAGGAAATTTTAACTCCAACTAAAGGATGTGCTTCACAGACATAACCCTGTCCCTCTTGTCACTCAAAGTTGTAGGTCTCCATCCCCTTTAGGGATTCCAGTGGTTAAAGCTTAAAGGCACATTCCTTGTCTGTTTAAAAAACAGTACCTCAAAACAATACCAAATAGGTACCACTAAGTTCCCATTTTATAAGAATGTGTAGAAATACAAGTGGAGCACAAATTAGTGTATATGCAGTATCAAATAAAGAAAAATCTCACGGCAGTTCACCTATTTAAAAGCCAATTTTATTGCTTCATTAAAAGGACTCCATATACATCATGATAAAAGCGTACAATACTTACGCATTTCATGCTTAAAACGCTTAGTCAGAGACTATGACTAAGCACTTTAGGCGTGAAACGAATAAGTGTTGTACGCCTTTATCATGATGGATGTGGAGTCCTTTTAATGAAGCAATAAAAGTGGCTTTTAAATAGGCGAAGTGCCGGGAGATTTTTCTTTGTTTGGATTTACTGGATGTTGGAGTCTCTCCATTTCCCTGGAGCACACAGCGTACTTGTATGATTGAGCCGTTTGTTGCATTTACAATATATACAGTATCACTCTGTATTAATTGTAATGTTTATTATATAAGCTTTTAATCAATGCGCTTTCTTAATGCATTTGTCTACTTTTTTATCTGATAAGAGACTGAATCAAAACTCAAACAACACAGTCATGTGAAAGAAACATAATACAAAAGGGTTGAACAATAGTAAAGAAAACCAAAAAGATTTAACATTATGAAAGATTAAAAAAAAAATGAACCTATTCAATGAATGAAATTCTTGTCTATTACAAAAGTAATCCAATTGCTTTATATGATTCAAAACTAAACCTAAAGTGCACTGAAACTTACCAAGCTGTGAATTATTTGTTGGTGTCTCATCTGTATTAAAATAAAAAGAGGAATTAAAAAACAAAAATTAAACAGAGAATTATTTGGGGTGAAAAGAAGCATTTGTAATTATTTTAATATTTATAGTGAACTTGGCCATATATTGTTTTTCTGTTATAACCAGGGCTGCCATCAGAAATCATGGGTCCCCCACAATCTGACAAATGGGGACCCCCCAATATGATTTACAACCCCATTTACACTGAGAAATATCCAGTTACACTGCTTAATGCCCCTTTAGAACATCAGTTTCATTGGACCATACTCTGAAATCTACATATGTCTGTGTTTCGGGGGCAGATGGGCCGCCCACAGTAGTACCCCTTGTACACTCTTGTTGGCAGCCCTGATTATAACAGTACAGAGGGTCTTGTTGATATTCCTTACTAACAATGTTCAACCTATTCATTTGAACAGAGCCTGAGAAGGGATGTCTCCATGTTGATCATATAGGAGTCCATACAGAATGCCATGCAGTGTCACTCAGCAAATCTTTAAAAGATCTGAACAGCAGATTCCTTTTCCCTTCTAGAGCCCAGTTTCCTCCACAACATTTTCACATGAAGTAGTGGGTTGATTTCAGGAGACAATGTGGGAATGTAATAAGAGCCATTAAAGCAAACAACCCAACTGCGAACCAATGAAAACAATGGCTTGCACCAAATCTTACAACAGGCTATCTTTCAATTTTAAAGAACTCACAGAACAAATGATGATCAGGGAGCAGGTAAATCATCATCCTTGGAAGCACAAACATCACTATAAACTTACAAAGTGACAGTAAATAATTTTATTGCAAATATACTGTACTAAATACTGTACTATAATTATTGCAGAATGCTGTCTAAATGTTAAAAAGAATGTTATAGTGAATAATTATTAAAGGGAATCTTTAGATAAAGGTAACTTCCCATATTTTAAAAATGTATACACGCATTTATAAAGCACATATATTTAATGCACCATTTTAAAAGAAAGCAGTAGTGCATCTTGTATGTCAGTTCCCCACTGATACTTTTTAGGTCAGTTATTAGCCTGCCTCATGAAACAGTATGTATGAGAAAACTAATATCTAGCTGATTTGCTGATCTGCTGATCTGCTGATCTGCTGAATTGATCCTGAATTAGTTTCAGACATGAGTGTTTAGAATGGTGTAGGGTAGCCACTGGCAACTAAACAATAGCGGGTTAACTGACCAGAGAGGAGTCAGTGGGTGAGTTTTAAGATACATTAACATTTTCTGTTAAAATGGAACTTTTTAATAGATGTAATATAGAAATATCTATATATTTTTGCATTAAATTCCAAATTTCTCATGTTTCCTGAATTTGCAGACTTGCAGTTATAATTTTAGTAAACTTTGTGTTCTGGTAAATGACAAAGTATAGGAGAGACACAACAGGAATTAGTGAATGAAATAAAATATTGCATATTGTTATGCCAGATTCAATTCGTTCACATACCATTTTAACATTATTAAGGGGGTAATATGTTTTACATTGGATTTTCCCTGATATAAAATATAACTGAGAGATATGTCATAATTTTATTATGAGTTAATGATGTGTATTAAATCTTAAGTAAAGCTCAGCATATTATGGTTGAATAGATCTGAGAATATTCTGCCCTTTACACTGCCAGGACACTCTCCATATAACTCTGAACAGATTTGTGGATATAACAGTGGGAACACAAATCTAAAAGTTCTTTGCAACCTTAACTTTAAGAATTCCAGTTTACTGGCAATTTGTAAGTATGCTACACTACATTTATACACTGTAGAGCTAAGCATGGGAGCACAAATTATTTTGAAGGTTCTCTTTTTTTTATTACTACTTTTTTTTTTAAACTACATTACTAATAATAATATAACAAAAATAAAACAAATATATATTAATAACAACTGCAGCATTAATACAAATTTTAAATGACAAAACATATTTCACTTTTTAAGTCTGGTGAAATATCGTTTATATCGTTTAAAAAATGCAGTAAATTTATTTATTTCCTATTTTGAAAGCACATCTAAAAATATGTATTTATGGCAAATCCTACCTGATAGAGAACTGCCTAACAGTGTTATAGACTGTTGTTCAGTTCTCTATCAGGTAGGATCTGCACTACATAAATAACTATGGAACCATCTAAATTCAGTACCACCCTTTGTGACAATATGCTCATTCATTTATAGGCACATTCTACAGTTTTTTAAATCATAGAGTAGCACTACCCTAAATTAGAGGGAAGTTTGAAGAGATCCAATGAGCTTGCTAAGTGAGAAAATATATAAAAAAATATCCTATATAGCAAATAAACCAATAAAAACTGAGATAAAAATTGTTTTGAGTGCTGAAGTATGCGCCATGGGGGTTTGTTTACTAGGATTCCACCCTTATGTTCCTGCTATGGTTCATATGAAAGTTATTCACAATGACAGAATACATTTGGAAGCAATATACTTGTGTTTAGCAAATTCCATTATATCATACTGGCATAGCCATAATATATCTTTTGTAAAGATTCCCTTACAACCATTTAGTACCTGAAATTAATAAGAGGTAAGATATTTTGTTAGTTATATCTACATTAGAATATAGTCATTTTTCTCTTCTCTCTTTACATGTGCAGAATTCAATTTTCATGTTAATCAAGCTTCTGGCACCATATCAGGAACAATAACACATTTCCTATTTCTCCTGTCCAAATGGGCCTTTGGTTTTTGTGGAATCATTTAGCCTCAATATTAATTGTACAGGATATAACATTTGCGTGCCAGTAGCAATCACACACTCACACATTTCTGGCACCATTTAGTTTTGATGTTATACAGAATCACTTACTGAAAACAGAAAAGGCTTGTTTAGATGTCTGATCAGGCATCGGACTCTGCTATTGTGAACATTAAAAGGCAACTGTAAGTTTTAATTAAAAGGAACTTGAAGTGCTGGCATAGGAGTTTGGACTGGTATTTATATTACTTGAAAACAGGTTTGTCAGGAATTTATCTTTTGGAGAAATGATAAGGACTCTTCATTCCATAAGTACATGTTGGCTGGGTTATTGATTTCAGGATTATGGTAGCATTGCTTGAAAAATTCTAATGGATCAGGAGGCTTCTATCCAAAGCACACAGAGCAGTGTCTGGAAAGGGATTAGGCATTTTTTTCCTATTATCTGTACAGTTCTAAACAGCAAGTAAGTTTAGGTAAACTCTTGCTATATATTACCCAAAGTTAAATAACAGGAACAGTACTCCAGATAAATATATATATATATATATATATATATATATATATATATATATATATATATATATATGATATTTACAGCCACATTTAAAAGCATGAGTCTGTAAGCCAAGTGCTTTTATACAGTTTTATACAGGGTATGTAACACTAGCATTACTTTTGATTACAGAAGAGAGTACAAAATAAAATAAATTCATTTTTAACCACAAAACCTATTTACTTTCTCTTTTTATTATGTTCTTTTTTCTAGTTTGAACTTGTAAACAGTTGTGAGTAAGGATCTGGAGGGGAGGCCAGCACATGGACTGCATGCTCTGCAATTTTACATTTGTTCTAATACTTATTTTTCATATTAAATTCATTTCAAGACCCACAAGTGTGCCCTTCTCATTTAAAATCTGTTTTATGATAACTTGGATAACCCCGGCTTTATTTACTTCTTATAGGTGGTGTGTAGGGTATGTATTTTATATGTACTGTATATTATATATATATCTAAGTTAAGAAAGAGTAGTCGTGTTAGTCCACAGATACAAAAAAATGAGTATTGCAATACCTGGTGATACCTTTTTTATTGGACTAACAGTCATTTTAAATAGACAAGCTTTTCAGAGATATTCTCTCTTCCGCAGGTCAAAAGCACATACTGTATATCTCACGCTGCACTCTCAGTGAGAATTCACCACATTGCAAGAAAAAAGAACAATATTCGCTGAACATGTGAAGCTGGAGCAGTGGCAAATTGTTGCAAATTGATATACATCTGTGATACAATTTGCACTTTTTGTGTCTGCTGACTAAGAATGGATGTGCTTAATATACACTGTGAGTCTTAAAAAAACACACCAAAACATTTTTCATCATATCTTCCATAAAA
>WMED01009086.1:0-16520 GCA_019650415.1 Pipa parva | reverse complement strand
TGTAGTGTACATGATACAGTGTACTGCATGTGAGAATGGCTGCTACATTAGAGAAACTAGCCAAGTACTAGACATGAGGATGAACCTGCATAGACAATCCATTCATCCTCCTAACAATGAAGAACCATGCACTCCAGTTGGAATCCATTTTATCCTAAACAATCACTCAATTAATAATCTAAAAATCAAAATACTAAAAGGGAACTTTAAAAACACACTACAAAGAAAAACTTTTAAACTCAAAATGATAATGTATTTTGATGCCAAAAATACAGGACTCAATGTAGATCTTGGATTTCTGTCTCACAATCATAACTTAATATCAGGGGTCGGCAACCTTTTAGGCTGAGAGAGTCATATAGTGCGGCTCTACTCAGCCCTTTTGAATCCGGAGCTGCTGACGTCATATGTGACATCACATAGGTGATGTCAGCGGCTCCAGATTGGCCAGCAACCCAGAAGTGCTGAGAGAGCTATGTCTCTACAGAGCTTGCCGGTGATTAGCCGGCAGACTATAACGAGTGGTGCTTGCATGTGAGCACTGCTCATTACAGTCAAAGAGCCAGATGTAGCCACCAAAATAGCCACATCTGGCTCAAGAGCCATAGGTTGCAGACCCCTGCTTTATATAATGGTAAAGTATATATTTCTCTGTGTGTGCTTTGAAGCTGTAATTGTCTCTGTAACGTAGAATTCCAAACCCCCCTTCTACCACCTTCCTCCCCCACTGTATCTCCCACCTAAGCCACTGTATTTAATCTAAGTACATTTGAAATGCATATAAATTGATACAAAGTTATGCAAGATGAACTTTAAAAAATAATAGAAGCACACTGCTAAGTCAAACACATGAAATATTCTACCTGTGTTCATGTATATTTAAAGAAGAACTAAAGTTAATTCCACACAAATACATAATAAAATAGCCCACTAACTTGCCTCCTAAATCCTTTTTTTAAAATCCATATTAGCTCTGTATGTTCAGTACTGACCCACTGAAGTCTACACAGCTTTGTAGACTTGCAACATCCATTTTGAATACATTATAAATGCTAATCTGGACCTGTGATCTCACTGTTGAAGTTCTGGCAGCATTAAAACTTAACCCGATTGGATCTTCAACACTCTTTTCCCTGATTGGATATATCACTACCAATAAAATTCAAGTGCTTTACATTGTCATAGATGACACAAAGGGGGATTGACTTCCTTGCGGCTTTTACAGTACATCAGAAGGAAAAGGACCTTGTTAAGTAAGCTTTTATAAATTAATGATTGCTCATTTATCAATAGCACTAATGTATATAATATATACATAATGTCTGTCTTTATATTGTATTTCTATTTATTGCTTTAGTTTACCTTTAATATATTGGATATCTTACAGTATTTAATCCCTGGCTAATATCACTTCCCAACTTTAATACTGTGATTACTAGAATGGGTACGAACTGTACCCATTTTGTGGTGTGATCTCATTAAACAGAGGGAAATCTGGCACCGTTAAGAGTTATGCAAGGTCTCCATATGTAGGTGTACCATATCTAATTGCAATACATATAATCCACAATGAGATCAAAGTAGTTCCTAGTTTCAGTATAGGATTACTGGTAAACTGCCTCATTGTAAGGGAAAACTAGAATTTTTCTGGGTGGAAGGGAGGTTGGATCAAAATAGAAAAGCATAGTTTCCCCACTGAAAATATTTATACCCCCTTCTTATCATTCCCAACCCAAACCCAGTCAATGCCCACTTCCTACTACACTGACTGCAAAACAAGCATGAGACAAGGTCATGAAATGCCACTCTCCATGGACATTAACCTCCACTCTAACCCTGTAGGAATGTACTGTCTTATGATTTCCCCCTGAAAATATATACAATCACAATTTAATTTACCTCCAGCCCCCCAATACTGGCATTCAGACAGCCCCCAGTCCCCCAATACTGGCATTTAGACAGCCCCCAGTCTCCCAATACTGGCATTCAGACAGCCTTTTTAAATAAATAAGCTTTCAGAAGGTTTATTCTCCTTCTTCATCAGGTATTCATCAGTGTTGTCTTGAACCTGATGAAGGAAGGAAAATGAACCCTCCAAAAGCTTGATTATTTAAAAAGACTGTTAGTCCAATTAAAAAGGTATCACTAAATACTGTAATACTCATTTATATATATATATATATATATATATATATATATATATATATATATATATATATATATATATATATATATATAATATCTTCCAACATTCTAAAAACTTCTAAGACAATTTTATCATGTTTTTGCTACATCATTACTAAAGTTAGATGGGACAGCTCTCGTTCCTTCAATTAGTAATGAAATATTTACACCCCCAAATCCATCCAACTTTTCCTCCACCACTATCCATTTTGTAAGCTGTGGTCTGCTACTTATTAAAAAAAATTAATATAGATAAAAATAAACTTGAATATAGATAAATATGGTTTTACGCATTCACTCCTGATTTCCTGTTTGTATCCTATATTCTACATCTTTGCTTAGCTAACATTGCTATATAATTGTAATAATTAAACGGTTGATGTTAAACCTTTACAGCTTTGTCTAAACTCTATAATTTGCCATTGTTTTGAAAATTTTAGCAACAATTTCAATTTTGTAATTTTTTTTTTTTTTGCTTTCTCAATCTGTTGACTGCTGATAAATAGATCTGAAAAATATAATTGTACCATTTGACAATAAAATAATAAAATATTTAGAATAACACATCTTTCATGAAACATAATCTCTAGAGTAGATCATGAAAAGCCTACTAGAATGAAACCCAACTAATTTTGCACTTTCAATTATATTGCCAATATCTAGCAATTCTTAACCAAAGAAAACAATAAGATTTTACATTACAAAACACAATTACAATTACTATAATGGCTTACTTGGGGTAGTGGGCTGACAGGCTTAGTTAGAATTCCTCCAACGTAGACAACGTTTGGAAGTGTTGGTCTTGGAAACTCCAGCGCTACATCCGTGCAGAGCATCCAAAGACAAGATCCTTGCACTAATTCATACATGGACCTCGCTGGCAAAATGTTATACTTCCGCATTATCCTTTCATATTTCGGCATGACCAGAAAAGTAACCCCAAATCGGGATACAAGGTAAACAATGGTATTTTTTATCCTGTCCAGCAGGTTCATTTGGTCTGTTAGCATTGAGTTAAATTCAGGAACATAGGCTAAAGGAGCAGGAGCACCAGCTTCAGCTGGATACCAAAGTCCAGTTGAAAAAACAGCATACTTAACATTCAATATATTGGCTATAACAAATCCACACATCTCGTTAGGATCCACCAACACCAAATCAAACATCTCCAGCTTCAGCCTCTGCATGAGGTCTTGGTTTCCCACCATGATATCACAATTTTTGGAGTAGTGATCAAGTATGTCAAAGAGTTCCAATGCTGTAAGCCTTCCAGAAAATATGTTCTTCATTTTAGACTGCAGAAAGTCATCGGATGTAGTGCTGTTAAAAATTCCTGGGTATCGTTGGAATTTGTAATGGGAGGATTGTGGGATGTCTCTTCCTTCGGAGACAAGGAAGACAGATTGATGTCCTTGTTCATGTAATGCAGAGGCAAGAGTTTTGAATATATACAGATGGCTTTCAAACATTATTGGCGGCACAATGAGAATTTTGGCAGCCTGCGTTATTCCAACAGCAACCCAAAGATATAGAATAATGGACGTAAAATGCTTCATGGCTGCAGTTAGAAAGAAAGAAAATGTGACGAGAATATTTTGCTATGTTTTCAGATTCCCAGACAATCATGTTTTTTTTCTTAATGCTTGTGGACAATGCATAGTGTTCATCATGAAACAAGGAGGCAACAAGACAAATACCAAGAGAAATACGCATACATAAATACACATATATTAATTGAATAAAACATTTTTTTTTTAAAGTTTGATTACACCTTTGGCACAGTTGCTGTAAGAAGATCAAACTAATATCTAATTTGGAAAACCCTCTGAATGTCTTAGCTAAAGACTTAGGCTATACATTACCATTTTTATTCTCTTTGAGAAGATGCAGGGATCAGAGTGGAGAATCCTTCCTGCACAGGATGAGGGATGGAGGCTGCCAGCCAGCACTTCTCCCCTGTGAGGACAGGGGCAAAGAATCATCAGATTCCATCAACATCATCAGGAATGTAAATATGCTGCAGACAAAACACTCATATTTGTAATGCAATAACCTTTGAATGCAGCATCATTCAGAAGGGGTCAGATTCTATATGAAACAGTAGGAACAAGTTTGGTACAATATTAAAACTAAACAAACATCTTTCCTAGATGGTATGCATCCAAGGCTGATGAGAACTGCTTCAGATCAGAAATAGATAGCTAGTTTTTAATATTTATACAGATGTAGCAGAGTTGATTTTGCTAATTTATTAAAACATGATTTGGTTTTGAAATGACCATTTCCTAATAGTCACATGGGAGAGCGTGACATCATGTCCTCCCTTGATGATGTGCACGTTGTCCCATATGACTATTAGGAAATACTGATGCAGAGATTCACATGGAGAGCGGCTGCAGAGGAAAGAGCACCTCAGATGGACTGCCTGAACCGGACGCTGTAGAGAACGCTGGCACAGAAAGAAGATGAAGTCTGCAACAAGGAAGTGCTGGACAGCACTTCTTTACAGGTAAGAAAGTGTATGTACTATTTGGCCAAAATTGGAAAAAAAAATGCATTTACTAAAAGTTAGCAATTAACATAAATTAGCAAATATGTTTTTTTCAATTTTGGCCAGAGTGTTCCTTTAAGTGTTTCTGTGTGAGTGACTGACACTGTATTCAGTGTTTTACCTGGCTGAGCAAACGGTCTGGTATGTAATGACATAATGCTTGCCAAGATAGTCTGGGAGAAGATAAGGGTTCTGTATTTTTCCAATGCAAGTCTAAGTAATTTCACAATTTACACTGTTATAGTTTTATTACATTAACCCTGTCATATAAATGATATATCTAATGCTATAAAACACTATGGGAGAGGAAACAAATCAGTTTGACAGCGCTGACGTTTCAGTTCCTGAAAGATACTCCCAAAGAAAGGGAAACAAATTAAGCTCATGAAATGTGAATCATCATTATCAGTACAAATATCAGCCATCTTAGAAAACAGTAAAGTAAGTTAGGAATATATCAGTTTGCATTTACTTAATGTTTATTTAAGGCAGGGGATACAGTCATTCCTTGGAAACCCACTTGTGACTTATTTCTATACTCTCGTCATTTGTAATGATGTCACCAAAGAAAAAGACAAAGGCACATTAACAAATCAGATCATGTATATGCTTAAGGGTGTAGTGTATGCTGCGTAGTTTCCCCACCATACATATTCTGCCAGGACTGACTAATCCTATAACAGTACGTTATTCCTGTGTAGAGGACGCAAATGCTGTAATGTCACACTGATTGACTATTTCAGTTTAAATCATATCACATCTATTGGGCGTATTTTTCTAAGCTGTCGTCAAGGGAGTAACTGCAAAGGTTGAAATGACCACTGCTGCCACTAGGATTACTAAACAGGACATCATACACTTAAAGTAAAAAGGGTCCTGATACATAATAAATATTTTACATACAATAGCAGAAGGGTAGGGCGCAGCTCATCCAATGTTACCTGTATATGTAAATTCTTTGCCAGATAGTAAGTGAGGGTGCCTGGAAGGATTTGCAGACCACAATTGCAAGATAACGAATTCCAAAGAGCTCCAGCACTCCAAAATTGTATAATAAAATCAAGGTTTAATGAAAATGCATTTAAAAACAAGGTTCACATCCAGTGAGAAGGAAAACATTTAAATCAAGGCACCTTACGCGTTTCGCGGCTTAGCGCTTAATCATTATGATTATAATATGATTAAGCGCTAAGCCACGAAACGCGTAAGGTGCCTTGTTTTAAATGTTTTCCTTCTCACTGGATGTGAACCTTGTTTTTAAATATTTTACATAGTCAGATATCTTAAGCACACGTGGCTAGTTTGAAACACACTCCCTTTAAATGTTTCCTGTTTTAACCTGGACCAGAAAGGCAGGTTCATTATCATACAAGGGCCCCTAAAGGGTGTATCACTTTGCTTAATAACTGTTAGTGCCCTGTTCAACTGAATCTGTTTCTAACACAATTCCACCCAGTCTGTCCAAACACCTTCCGTCAATTATTGGCAATTATTTTCAGATGTTTTTGTCAGAGTAAAGCAACAGACAAGGTCGTCATATATGTAGGCCTCATGAAGCTCAGCCTGGGCTCTTTCAGCAGCTGGCTTGAACATCTTTCTCCTGGAGAAATGGAAAATACTGAATCACGCTAAATAAGGCCTGTATATATTTTACTCTTCTCCCTATCAAAGCCACAGTAATATGTATTATTTTTTGCATCCAAGAATCTACTGATGCACCTATGGCCATCCTGAATGAACCAGCTCTTTTGGCAATGACATGAGTCCATACCTTCAGGGGTGCCAGCCACTCCTGCACTCCTGCACCAGCATAAGAGACCCTGAGGGGCAGAGAATGGGGCTGATGCCACAGGGAAAAGAGCACAATCTATCTTGAACCAGGGCCTACACAAAGATAGGTAGCTAACTGTCATGATAAAACAAAACAGTTATATCTGGACAAGGTGACTGGGGGATCTGCTTGAAATCTTTTTACATAAGCTCCTCTCTATTATCTGTTAAAGTCAGACTGCATATTAAATAAGACTTTTTTTATATAGTTAGTAATATTAAAAAGACTGCTTTGATTTGCTGGTAAAGTTATAATTATAATTTTGCCAATGAATAAATCACTGAGTTCCATTACATATAAAAATTTTATTGGCCTGCCGCTCTATGCCTTTACAAGAGAGAGGTTGCTTGTAATTATGAATATCCTTCTTTACAGCACTATATTTAGCACTTTACAGTCTTTTACTCAAAAACATATTTTTTTTTTTTAGCTTTTTTATAGGTTGAACTTGAAGGGCCTGTCTCTTGTTTCAACTTTATTAAGCAACTATTTAACTATATATCGCACTCCAAAAAAAAACTGGCAATTAAACAATAGCAACATGTCAGCTAAAATTATAGAACTGTCATCACAGGCCAATGGTGCAATATCTATGATTCAGCCTCTTGGGCTGTTTTATTACATTACAATATTACATTACAATATTGGTTTACAATGGTTATTTTGACAATGATCAAAAAAAAAAAAAAGACTACATTGTCAAAAGGAAAATGAATCTCTACAAAGCGATTTCAGTTTTAAAAGGAAGGTAAAGTCAAGATCAAAGTTTCGTAATTGTGTCATCAAATCTTTAAGGCTAGGTTCACACTAGCTTATCATGCGCATAATACGCTAGTGTGAAAAAAAAGTAATAGTTCAATGCAAGCCGATGGTACTTACCTAGTTCCGGATACACTAGCGTATGATGCGCATACGTTGGGTTCGGAATGCTGTGTGTCACATTTTGGCCGGCGTATTATATGCTGCACCGAAAATGCGACCACACAGGAAGTGATGTGAACGCCAAGGGAGCGTTCACACTGTCGCTGGTAAGTTCAAAAGAAAAATACGCTTGGCATATTTTTTTTTTCACACTAGCTTATTATGCGCTGAGCATAATATGCTTGTGTGAACTTAGCCTAAATGTTATTTAATGTTTCCTTTGATAAAGGTTTTTTTTTTGGAGCAGGTAATAGCAGCATAACAATAATTACAAAAAGAGGGACAGTACTCACTTATACGGTGCACTCATATTTATTACAAAACTGTATTAACACTGCAAGCTCAATGTGAGAAAACTAAAACATTAAAAACAATTAAAATACAACCAGAGTACTTGTCTTAAGCTGTATATACTTAATGAAGCAGTGAGATCTGAGTTTATACAGACACTACATGTTAAATAGTGCTGAAGTCAAACAATATACAAATTATAGTAGTATTAACCCCAGAAACATTACCGTCAGCAGTCTGAGTCAGAAAAAATCAGCAGACTCCTAATAGAAACTGTGTATTCGGTGCATGTCAGATAACACCAGAACAAGAGCGGTATGATAAGCTGGGAAGACAGCAGCAAGCACTGGTAGTCGACACTGAGCTTGCAGTGTTAATACAATTTTGTGATAAATATGAGTGCACCGTATAAGTGAGTACTGTCCCTCTTTTTGTAACTATTCATTTGTTTTTACTCCATCTGGTAGCACCTTAACTTATGATATAAAAAAACTCTTATGAGAGTGCTTATTGCCATTCCTCTTTTTAGCAGCATAACAATAAGTTATAAGGGCATAGCAGAAAAAAATAGCAATTGCTAAGGGTACAGCAAATGCTCATATATTGATGTTAAGGTTCCACACTGGGTTTCTCGGATGGATACAAGGTGATCCTGAACCCCAATAAAGCTGAAGTATGTGTGAAGGGCAGAGGCAAGGAGAATGGGCGTTGAGAAAATGTGTTGGAAAGCTGTTTGTTTTCTGATTAAACATGCTAAAGAGGTAACACTAAAGGAGGGGTCGGCAACCTTTTTGGTTGAGAGAGCCATAAACGTGCAGCTTTGCTCAGCTCTTAAGAATCCAGAGCCGCTGATGTCATATGTGACGTCACATAGGTGATGTCAACGGCTCTGGATTGGCTAGCAACGTGGAAGTGCTTCGTCTCTACAGCGCTTGCCGGAGATTAGCCGGCAGACTGTAACAAGCGGTGCTTGCATGTGAGCACCGCTCGTTATAGTCAAAGAGCCAGATGCAGCCATCAAAAGAGCCACATAAGGCTCAAGAGCCATAGGTTGCAGACCCCTGCCCTAAAGGAATGGGAAAGGCAACCTTGACAAAGACATTGACCACCGACCAGTTTTGTAGCACAGTCACCTTTCTAGCAAGTTGGTAAACTGGTTGGTTGGTATTTATAATAAAATTCATACAGGGACTCTGGCCTGTGCTGAATAATATTGCTTGCACCTTCTATTAATAGTCAATATGGGTTTACTTTGTTCAGAATCTGAATGAGCTCCTGATGAATTCTATATTTGGAACGTCTTAAAAGATCCTTTAATAAAATACAAACTTTCATTTATTATAGTCAACCTCTCAATGTGAGAGTATAATAAATTATATCAAAACAAAACCTATAAAAAAGTGCAACACATAGACACCTATAATATTGCCACATCAATGATTAAATAACTCTTATAGTGATAGCCCAAACGTACACTTGAGAACTGTGAACCTCCAAGTGTGTGGTGAAAAATAGAAAATGGAAAATAACCACCAATAAATGGTGTCAAAAATAAGTGTGTGAAACTGAATATTTATATATGCTCACCAGATGATAAACAAATGATCGTTTTAAGAAAACCTTTTTTGGCCAAACCAATGGACATTTATTTCATAATATGTACCATTAGCTTGTAAACACATATTGGCACATCTTAAGATGTTTCTGCCAGTAACAGCCTGGTAATACATGTATATGTATATATATATATATATATATATATATATATATATATATATATATATACACGGTATACACTAACTTGAACCAATCATCTATATAGCAAATAACTCTTGAACCAAGCAAAAATTATATGCCAATAGTTGGGTGTCAATTGACGAGAAATGTTGATATGAGGGTATATAAACGCAAGCATGTAACCAATAAAATTAAGTAGCTTATCAGATGCAACAGACTGTAGGGCGAAATTTATTAAAGTCAATAATTGCGATATCATGATATCGAACAGGGGTTTTTTTTTACTGATATTGCGATATCGATATTGCCAATATTGCGATATCAGAAGTTTATCGATATCGGTAATATCAATATAGCGATATCGAAATTCGAAAGAACCATTGATTTCAATGGCTGAAAAATTCAATATCGCGATATCGATATCAGCAAAATTGTGATATCACAATATCGGTAATATCACATTTGAAAACAGCGGATTCCCATAGGAAATCCACGACAATTTTCCCATTGTAAAGTTGCGACAAATTTTTTAATGTTATTGCAACAGTTTTCCCATAATAAAGTTGCGACTGCCCTTTTCTGGGGAATTCACACCTATACGCAACAATTTGGACTTTAGTGAATAACCCATCTTATCAATGCTTTTTATAGCTTAGAACCAGGATATATAGACCCAGAGAGATTCACATTATGATGCACAAAGGCACACATGTACAGACATGTAACCCCGTTTGGATAATTTGGTGTATTGTGTATAACACGTGTTGTTTTAGTATAATTCATTGTCATAATATATATTCATTGTCACATATACCTGTATATATGTTATGCAATTAACATTCAGGTCATGTTTAACAATGTATTGGCAATTTTTCAGACAGCTAAAGTATGATGTGTAATTTAATCTAGGACCTCCTAGGATTAAATAGTGCTTCTTTTGGAGGGAAAGTGTTCAGTCCTGGGTCTCCACCAGCAGGTCCCTATCTGCCTAGGACAGCGATAACGAACTTAGGGCACGCAGAGTCCTCTCTGTGGACATGTGCGCCATTGCCACCGCTGCCTTCAGTGCAGGCCATGGACCTGACCGGACAGTTTTTAGGTCGGATCCGCAGCCTACACTGAAGGAGCGCTCGCTCGCAGCGGAGTGCTCCTTCCCCAATGTAGGTGTGATGATGTCACTCATGAGTGCTGGCACTTCAGGGGACAGCACTAGTGAGTAACATCATGTTTTAGGCACTCGGTACTGAAAATGTTCGCCATCACTGACCTAGGCTTAGACAGAAGCCATTGTAATACTAACTTTAGAAGTGAAAGATAGCACCAGTTAGCTGGGGAGCCTTTCCCCAACTAAGACTGGCAGAGGACTAGTTACCCAGGTGTCTTTGCTGATTGCAGACACCTACCAAAGGGATTCAGTGTTAGGGAATAGGGCATAGAAGATTTCAGAAGGAAATCAGCCCACAGATTCCGGCCAAGAGGGAGTGCAGCCTCTGCATTGTTTGCACAGATACATACACGACCACAATCAAGTGCACTACCTATTTCAGGGGCAGGCAATTATTTGTGACATCAAATTGTAAAATACTTTCTATAACCTTATTTTTTAAAAATGTATTATTGCTGACTGCTCTACCGTACAAGCATCTCACTCACACAGTCTCAAAGTGAGGGTCAAGTCAGACCCCAGTTACTCAATAGCTTTGCAGTATCACAAGACCCATGGTAATTTTTTTATACAATAATACATACTGTATGTAAAATAGGAAGCCATTTTTATTATATATTTTTTTTTATATATATATATATATATATATATATATATATATATATATAAAATATTATTATTTATATATCTATTGAATATATTTATTATTATCTGTACTGATTTCTGTACTATGGTCGCATCTCAGTATCACTTGATATACATTGTATTCTACTGACAATAAACTTCTATTCTATTCTAAGCCATGGGGGACAAGTATACATGTATATAATAAGGTATTTTCATTCATTCATTTACAGCATAACAGAGATAAATATAATAAATATAATATAAATATAATTATAAATATAATATACCACTGCTGGCTGCTGCACATTCAGTGGCTATGGACATTGATGCGTGTGGGCTGGGATACTGTCAGGATGCCCACTCCCAAACAGGAGAATATGGTATTTGGTCAAGATTAATAGATGAAGGAGAAGCTAGATGAAGGAATATCAGGGCATCATCATCATTATAAGAGAGTATTACTCTTAAACAGATATTTGGGCACATACACATTTTATCTTAAAAATGACAGAGAAGGATACAGGTAGTAGTAAAAGGAGTACAGAATGAGCATTCGAAGTCAGAAAATTATTCATAGTTTGTGCCCCTTCCAATTAGAAACCCCAATGAAGAGAGTTACACATGTAATATGAAGAAACATGTTTCACAGAAGCTTCTCTTTAATAACACAAGTAACACTCACGATTGGGCCAGTCCTTCCCAACTATAGTAGGATATTTGCTGACAGCAGCATTTGGTAAATATAGTTTTATAGTATTTTATTTTATGATGGACTGTTGTGTTGGTAACCAGAGCCTTCCATGCACAAATACTCTGCTACAAATACAATAGTCTCTCCAGAAGGCTTAATGCGCCAGTACATCTAATACATTAGCATTTTGGAAATAGCTGCTACTTTAGGAAAAGCCTGAATATTACAAACAAAATATTCTTTGGTATTACTGACAGCATCTGTTTGCCCTGCTATCAGTACAGATTCTGTTAATAAATTACTTTATAAAATGATAGGAACAGCAAATATATGATTGCTAAATGGTGTTTCTAAACCATACTGTACAATATCACAAATTGAAAAATAAGTCTGCATGGAGTTAAAGGGAAACTGTACTGGTAAATGATACTTACCTGATCTAGCAGTGCACAAAGTGTTTAAATAGTTTGACTTGCTCAATCCCCACAGTATACAAGCATAGGTGAAGAAATCGGGGTGCACTGTATTTTGGCCAACAAGCGACAGAGAAACGGAGGAGTGCACTCTCACGATTTAAAAGCAAAAAGTTTAATCCAATATTGCGTTAAAATCAATCCATATAAATCTTATGATTAAGCGCTTCGGCGAGAAATGTGTCAAGGGGCGCTTTCATGTCTTTTTGTTTTTAATAGCTTCATATTTTCTATGAATTGATTTTAACGCAATATTGGATTAAACTTTTTGCTTTTAAATCATGAGAGTGCACTCCTCCTTTTCTCTAGTGCACAAAGTGTACCTGATCGACCTAGCTGTACACAAAGTGTACCTGATCGACCTACATGTACACAAAGTGTACCTGATTGACCTAGCAGTACACAAAGTATACCTGATCGACCTACATGTACACAAAGTGTACCTGATTGACCTAGCAGTACACAAAGTATACCTGATCGACCTAGCTGTACACAAAGTGTACCTGATCGACCTAGCAGTACACAAAGTGTACCTGATCGACCTAGCAGTACACAAAGTGTACCTGATCGACCTAGCAGTACACAAAGTGTACCTGATCGACCTAGCTGTACACAAAGTGTACCTGATCGACCTAGCTGTACACAAAGTGTACCTGACTGATATGAGCATGCACAGTCAGTTAGTTTCACCTAAACTCGGGAGGGGCGGGTTTCTGTGAGGGACCAATAACACTTAGACCTGGAAGTGAGCAGAGCGGCGATGTACAAGTACACTTCATATACTACTGCTAGATCAATCAGGTTAGTATCATTTATCACTATAGTTCACCTTGTGCTTATAAAGTGAAGATAAACAATGCAATGAAACTCAGTTATAGGAGTGGAAGATAAACCTTTCTGCTTAAACAAAACAGGAAACTTCAAAATTATATGACAAATGGGTGCCTAACAAGGACAATTCATTATTCTTGAGTTAACTGTGCTTAGACAAAAGGATATAACTTCCATGCAAAGTCAAAGCAATCTGCTCTAACATGGTCAGAATAAAGAAGAAAATGGAAGTAGACATAAATGAGATGGATTCAAAAACTGGGCCAATTGTTTTGTAGTCTAGTAGCCCATAGCAACTAATCAGCAGTTTGCATTCTCTGGTATAAGTAAGAAAAAAATAAAATCTACTACTGAGGCCAAGAGGTAGAGCGACAAATCACAGTGACTTAGTTATTATGGGGGATCTCAAGTGTTCAAATATAAATTGTGGAACTGAAACCTGTGGATCTCATACAGAAAACAGGTTTTGTTAATAATTAAACATAATCATAATCTGTACAGAACCTAACTAGAGGGATTAGAAGCACTTCTAAACTTAATATTAACCGATAGACCTGATAGAATAACATGGGTGAAGGATGGGGTAACCTAGGAAATAATGTCAATAATATCATAAATAAATGTCCTCTTGGCTTTCAAAAGTTTTTCAACGTGCCACAAAAAACAATGAACTTCTGGAAGGAGAAATGATTCCATCTTAGAAATGCCCGTAACTTCATTAACTAGGACAATAGTCTTGAAATACATACACTAGCAACAATTGGAAATTTTGACTTTTTCTGGATCAATATCACAGGATAGTAGATTGAAATAATCAACCTAAAGATTAAAATCATTTTTATTTTTTTTACCCTTACATACTATTTAACTATGTTACTATTATGCCCAATGGAAAATAATTCCAAAAACATGAAGACCCATCCTTTGAGACAGAACTCAACTACAAGAGATGCAATGGAAATGAGTTTAGTTATAAGGTGGAGGTGACAAAAAGGTATGACTTATTATCGGCGAAATTTATTAAACTTGGAAAGACCACTCTGGAGATCTTGCATTGTTCTCGCGAGGTTTTTTTTTTCGAGTTTTCGAGATCAAGTTTTTCAATCTTGATTTTTTTACATTTTTCAAAGAAAAGGTAGACATACTTTACATTAGTGGTATGGCGAGCTTTTTATCGAAAAATCGAGATTCAAAAATATAATTTCGAAAAATAAAAAAAATATTTTGTGAACAATGCGAGATCTCGCTTGATCTCACTCAAGAGTGGTCTTTCCGAGTTTAAGAAATTTTGCCGATAAAGTGAGACAATAGCTGGGCAAAGCAGTTTTCAGTGAAAGCTAAAATAGAGATACTTACTGTAGGCCAACCTATTACTGGAATACCTGTATTTTAGAGGGATTAGCACACATTTGAATTCAAATAAGGTACAAAACATTTAGACATAAATTATATGAACCTGTTGGGATTACAACAAGTCCTAAAGGAGAGTATAATGTTGTCAGCCATTTGTCTTTGCTGGTATTATGCCAGTAGATTGGGGAAGTTACATATTTTTTTCATTTTAGAAATAGAAGGAACAAGGCTGTAGCCTGTAGATGGTAAATGTGTAGCTTTGACCTATGTAAAGAAAAAGTTGTTTTGTAATAATATAGTAGAAAAACAGAAGTTTGTTTTGGTGATCAACATTTTTACTTGTAAATGGTTTTATTGTCAAACCTTCTGATAAATTTGACAACTTTACTGCTGTTGCCTCAGGCTAGGATGACACTCATGTATTATGCACAGAACATAATAAACTAGTGTGAAAGGAAAAGAAAATATGTATAAAAAAAAGCGTATTTTTCCTTTGAATTTACCAACGACAGTGTGAACACTCCCTTGGCATTCACAGCACTTCCTATGTGGTTGCATTTTGGGTGCAGCAGATAATACGCTGGCCAAAATGCAACACACAGCATTCCGGACCCAGCGTATGCGCATCGTACGCTAGTGTGATTGGAACTAGGTAAGTGCTATCGGCTTTCATTGAGCTGTATTTTTTTTCACACTAGCGTATTATGTCCCTCAAGCACTTTAGTAGGACTATTTAAAAGCCACTAGTCACTTAGGGAAACATTTGTTATGGCACTCCCTGCACCCCCAAAAAATGAACTGAGTGTAGGTGAAACAAGCTTCCACTAGTTAGTAAAGAGGAAGGTAGATGTAAGGTACATCTTGTTAAAGGGTGAGGCTGATACACTCCAATTTAGGGTCTCTGAAATGACAAAGATTAGTGAGCGATAGGGTCAGGATTAGGGGGTCAAACTGGGCAATTGTCCAGAGTGTCAGGATAACCTTGGGTTTGCAGGACACCACAGTGGGTTTGGCACTGGCCACACCCAAGGCAAAGAGTCTAAGGGATCTCCGGTCTTCACCCTTAATGTCTGAAAGGAGGTATGGCCTTTGCAGGTCGGGGCCCCCCTCTGGTGGTGTTGAAGTGATAGCGGAGGAGTAGGATGGAACTTCCAGAACCAAGATCACCAAAAGTCAGGAACACAAGGAGTCCAAACTGGACTGGACTGGAGACTAAACTGGAGACAAGCAGACTACAGCAGAGAACTCTCTGGGGAGAAATGGATACCAGCAAGCAAAAACAATAATCATAAGGAAGAGCAGGAATGCAGCAGGATCTTCTCAGAATAAACAGATCAGGATACAGAAAACAGGAAGTAAGCTCTACAATCAGGCAATGATTGCTATTATATGACTGAATTGTATAGCGCTGCATAAATTTGTGGTGCTTTATAAATAAAATTATACATACATACATACAATGAGACAGCCATCCTGCAGAGTAGCCAAAATAATTTATTTAACTGTGATAAATGGATGTCTGTGACTAAACTATTCCTTGATGTAAACATATATTTATTAATAAAAGATTAGCTTTGTAAAATCTGATTTAGTTTAATTGTGTAATAGTTGTTGCCTTTGCCTGCTTCCTTGCATTTGCCTGCTGCTTCTGTACCCAACAGATCAGCAATTTGTAAGAATCAGACATCAGTTTAAAACAGGGGTCTCAAACTCAACTCAGCATGTGGGCCACAGAGCAAGATCACAACCAGTCGGAGGGTCACACTAGGGGGCGAATTCACGATAGTCCGAAATGAGGTGCAGAATGTTCGCCTCACTTCGGACTGACTGATCTGCGCTCGCTGATGTCAATTGATATCAATTTT
>WMED01009085.1:0-16520 GCA_019650415.1 Pipa parva | reverse complement strand
AGAACATTTAATGTTCATATCTCTTTCTGACACATGGTGTACAAAGCCTGGCATGCCTTGGGGTTGGTACGGTAGCATGTACTGTATGTATCATTTTCCTAATGTAATGTGTTGACTCTTTTAAAAAAAAATGTAATATTGTGTAATCAATATTAAAACATTGTTCATCATTCAGACTTGTAGGATTATCTTTCTTTGTTAAACTGACCATTCTAGATGGAGTTTTTAGATCATACGATGGTTCTGGAAAGGAAACAGACTCATTCAGGATTTGTCACATGTCCAGATTAAAACTCAAAACAAACTGATAAATCTGATGAAAGATAAGGTAGAGGTCCCCTGAATTAAACAACAGAGGATCTAGAATATTTATGGTAATATAAGAATGGCCTGTACGTATTTACACTGATTACCTTTAAAGTTAAAACCACGGACAGGTGCATTAAAAGAAAGGAGCATTAAATATCGCCTTGGCACATACCAAGGCTAGAAATTATTGGGGATTAAATGAACAGTACTAAAGACCTAAACAACTTTGACAAGGGTCTCATTGTAATGGATAAACAACTGGGTCTGGGTCTCCCAAGGCTAACTGATGTCAAGCACAATCCATGTAGGCCCCACTTTGATACTTACAGAACCTAAACTATCTGAAAAAAGCATCCAGGTGCCAGAAATCGCAGGACACCTGGTAATGTGAAGTCCATGCCACACCTTATCAGAGGGGCACAAATCTACACACTATTGGTGGTTTAATGTTATGGATGATTGAGGTATAACTACTGGTCATTTATTTGCCCACCAAGTTTCATTAAGGTTTGAAGAAAGCATATTAATTTAATTTAAATATACATTTGTTTTTACTTTATAGGGCCTTGGTAGCCAGTTATGAATATGTATTATCCAAATATGAATTCGAAATAAAGGCACTAGGTACGTGTAATGTTTATGCAACAAAATAAAAAATGTCTACAATCAGTAAACTGATAACCACAAAGTAATAATAAAATCAGGATATAGACAAGTGATGAGACAAGGTTTTTTTATTTGCGAATACTATGTAAAAGAACCTGCCAGTTATTGGAAGGTGTCAAAGTTACATTAATTTTGTTGTTTTCAATACACAAAAAAAAATGTTGTGATACATTTCACCCTTTATTCAAGACACTGTAATGCAGATTGAAATAGAAAGTTGAAACTTTTTTGGTGTTTATAGGCCAGTGGTGGTGAACCTTTTCGAGTGCTGATGATGATGTCACCCACCAGTGCCTGCCTCCGAAGTGCAGGTGCTGATGAGTGATGTCATCGCACCTGCATCTGGCAGAGCTGTGGCCATGGTTATCTAACTTAGGTCATCCCTGAAAACTGTCAGGTCGGGTCCGCAGCCTATACTGAAGGAGCGCTCGCTCACTGGGGGGACCTAGGATTGTTGTTAGAGCAGTGGTGGGAACAGCTTTGAGTGCCCTCTCTGGCACATGTGCCATAGATTCGCCACTGCTGCTATAGGCCTTTAAAGTTAGCATGGGCAGCAAATGGGTTGTGGTCATATCCGATAAAAATCCATTCGATTTATGCAACAGTAAATGTTATGCCTTGAGATAACTTGAATAATTCAGCCGAGACTGAAAATCACTGCTGTGTCTTCAGCAGGGCCCCTACTAAGTATCCAATATGCCCTAGGGTCCAGGGAAACTCTAAAACCCATCTAAAACCAGACCTGGTCTGATTAGCAGCTCCACCTCTCTGTACCTTTAATAATTACCTGGTCCCTGCACCACATCCTTATGAAACCCTGCCCTCTCTCTTCTGTAGTTTTCTTCCTGTAGTAAAACCACAAGTAAGGGTGCGGTGAGTACATGTGTGAGGGTAGAAGAAATGAAACATGAATATTTACTGCAGCTTCTCTTATCAGAATAAAGAGTATGTGTAGGCTTGAGTGTAGTCATATAAATAATGTAATGAAGTAGGTGCACACTGTGCACAAGTGGACTTATTCAATAACCGGTAACAACCAGCTAACTGCTTCAAATAATCCAGTTTGTAAAGTGGGCACTTTTGCACATATTTGCAATAGAGGTAAGTGTTTCAAATTTGTATTTATTGGGTTCAATCTGATATTGCCAATCTAATTCTCATTCAGATTTCATCAGATTAAGCCATAATAGGTGTGAATGGATTTATGAACCGAACACAAGGTCTGTATATTTTGTATTCTATTTGTGTCTAAAATATAGAACAGGTTTAGAAGGATTAAATGAGCCATTAAGCCAGCAGCTAATTAATAAAAAAACAAAGCAACCAGCAAAAATACTTCAAAAGCCAAATCCGCAACAAATTATTCAAAGACAGATTAAAGTAGCAGCAATGAACCCAGTCAAAGCTGACACTTCTGCAACCATCCGTGATTCTGCAGGTGTCCCTGGGAACCTGTACTGGGGGGGAGGAGTCTGCAGTGTGGGAGGAGGGGGGGAGTAACTCTAGCTAATGGAGGGCCAATTCAAATTCCTTCTCCCCCACATCTTAGCTGAGGGGTCAGGGGTTAGTCACTGACCCCATCTCTTCCTTTAAAACCTCTTGCAGTGAAGAATTGGGGGCTCAAACATGAAATAACTATGTCATAGTGCCAAAAATTCTGCCCACACTGCAATGTTGTCCTCTTCATCCTTTTACTTTCCTCCCTGGCTGTGAATCCATATATATATATATATATATATATATATATATATATATATATATATATATATATATATATATATACTCACCACCCTGGTGGACTTATGCAAGGAAAATCAGGATAGGTCCTGACGAAGGGAAGTTCAACGTCTACAATGTTGTCCTGCTTCATATGTGGTTATTCAATAATTTCTCCCACTGTACAAAGTGTGGTCCTGTTTCCTGTTATCGTTCATATATTGGTCCTAAAACTGTGACGCTAATACCAGTAACCAGGGGTCTTACAATGTACGTGCTGGTAATTAATACCCAGTTAAAGGGTATGAGTGCTGCAAAGAACTGTAATGTAATCAGACTGGGTGTCAAAACAGACTATAGAATACTAAGTGCATTTAAAAACATGTACTTTCCATTAAAGAAAAATCAAGTCTATAGAGGTCTTGACTGCTGCAACTCTTCTGCATCCACATCACCTGTCCGCTGCAACCCCCCCTCCTCCCAATCCCAGTAAGAATTTTCGACCAGGAGGGGTCAGAACTGCAGGGAAGGTGGGGAGGGCCCCAGTGCCAATCCAGCACCAGGGCCCAAGGTGTTAAAGTGCACCTGTCACCTCAAAACTCTAATACTAATTTAGGTTGTACTAATGAAATAAACATTTTTGTAAATATATTTGTATTGTAAAAAATGTAGCTTTATACAGCGTTTCTCTCTGTCATCTTCCCTGTCAGCCTGACTTTTCTTTCCTGGGATGGGTGGGTGGGGCTAAATGATGATTGACATTGTAGCTCCTCCAATCAGATCCCTGGTAGACTGTGATTTAAGGGATCTGATTGGAGGAGCTATAATGTCAGTTATTATTTAGCCCCACCCGACACTCAGGAAAGAAAAGTCAGGTTGACAGGGAAGATGACAGAGAGAAATGCTGTTAAAAAGTAAATTTTTTAAATACATATATATTTACAAAACCATTTATTTCATTAGTACAACCTAAATTAGTATTAGTGTTTTGAGGTGACATGTGCACTTTAAATTATGCCACTGCCTTGTCCTGAACCTGCCAGAAGTCAAGGGTCACAACCCTGATGGGGGGGGATCAGAATCACTTAGGTACCAGAGATTAGAGTGCTTTACAAACCGCAGACCTGTTATGTTATTTACCATGAATTTCTAAGCATAAGAAACTTGTCAGGCCTTAGGTATGTAAAGAGTCTCTAGGGGGACCAGTAGGTGTCCCTTCCAGCACTGAAGTGGATTGGTCAGATAAAAAGTTTTGGAATAACAATATTTGTATCAGTCGAGACGGACATCATTATCCTAATGTAAGTTTTCTTGGGCTGCCCAGAGAGGCAACTATTTAGTGAAAAAATTAAATTTGTTTCTGAGCATTTTTATGAAAAACTTTGCGCACATTGAAATCCCAGCAAACACCCTCCATGTAGAATACTGTATAGAATTGGAATACCTTCTCTCCCACAATTCTCTGTCAAGTTGAAAATGGCGTCTACACCAAAATTTCACTTAATAAAAGACTACTTGGTTCTGAAAGCGTACATCGTTTTGTACAAAAAAAAAAATCAATGTAATTAATCCAATGATGTCTCTATTGAATCCTCCAAAAAACAAAAATAAGCCACTTTCTGGATGATTATGGATCAAAGGGGATCAGTCATGAACGCTTCAAATTATCGCTGGTGCTGAAATGACAATTGCTCTAAAATCGCTGCCAAGTGTTGGTTTAGGGGGACGCATACTGAATTAATAAATCAATTCATGTCAAATATTGATGCATAACAGAGTGTATTCTCTTTAGATAACTAATAATATGCTTTAATTAATCCATGACAGGCAAGAGTTTCGGGAGCAGAAATGTCTGGGAAATGTCACAAATCTTCCTGTAATGTTATTATGAGCTGTTATGGATTAATAAATGAATTTTTAGTGATTTTTGGAGAGCTCCACCTTTCCTTATTCTGCTAAAGTGCTAGATACCTTTTGACATGCAACTTCAATAAAAACACATACCAGTGTAGATATTTATACACCTGCCCTTTATTGCAGTCAAATGCAAATTTTATCTGCATTATTATTAACATTATTATTCATTTAAAAAGCTCCAGTATCTCCTACAGCATTATACCGCTGGGAGAGATTAAAAACACTAAAATAATTAGCTGCTGAGAACAAAGAATCATTAAAGGACTGCCTCACTAGCCTCTATTTTATCATAGAGATTAACAATATGCAGGCAGAGACACAATGAAAAATCACAGCATTTTACTGTAACCATTTAAATACTAAGGAGGGCTGGCTTGCACAGAATATATTAAAGGGTAAACAGAGCTTGCATGATGATGACAAAAACCCTTCTTCTCTACATGAATTTCTCTCCTTGGTATTTTAAAAATGTAATCGTCAAAGAATCTGCATGGCCCTCCAGCCATTAAGGGTTAAAGAGCATCTATGCATTTCAATTCTTTATTGCTCTGGTTTTCTTCTAGGGCCCTGATAAAAGGTCACGTTCTCTTTATAAAAATAACCTCATTCTCTTTCTATGCCTCCCCTTCACCCATCCTATGCTTTGCCCATGACACCACAATGGAGGGAGCTGGCGCAGCAGAATGGGGGTGTTAGGGGACAGGAGCTGATTCCTGGCCTTAGGGCATGCAGTAGGGGAGGTGGGAGCGAGGAACAGAGAGGAAGGATGTCAGAGAGGATAAACATCACCTCGACATCCTAGGCTCGCTATCCCATGCTCCCTTAGTGTAGGATTTAAAGGCACAAACTCCATTGTCCTTGCCGGAGATGTAATATTCTTCCTGTGCTGTGCAAAAACATGTGAAATGTGAGTCTGATGAGGCCCAAAATCTTATTGTGAGCGCGGTTTCTATGACTGTGGATCACAAGGAAAAAAAGATACGGAAATTCTAATGTTTTCTAAATTCAATTTTTTTTTTTTTGGTTTATGGTTAACTTATTAGGTTTTCAACTACTGCTGTTAAAGTAAATATAAAAACATCTCAGAGCCTTATTGGCTAAAGTCCGAATTCGCCTGTTGAATTCAGCTTGCGACCATTCGAGTTCCTTGGCCTAGTTTACGAGACCACACCCATAGCAGCTAATGCCACACAAGGTTTATACTCAGCATATGTAGTGTAAATCCAAACTCTGTCTAAAGAACTGTGCAGTGTATGTACAAACTGACATTGAGGAAAGGAAAGGCTGGTATGGTATTTTCAGCAATTGGCACATATTTTTTTGCCTAATGTCAGTATATATATTTACTTTTAACTTGACTTGAGCCACATTGGTCCAGCATGTGTTCCTGAGAGTGCCTGGTTGCTAGGTAACCAAACAGTACTGGTTGGCTCTCCCAATTCCTACATCATGTTGCTGTTGTGATGCAGCGGCAGGTGATTTAACTATTGAATTGAAATTCTCCCTCCAAGTTCTCCTTTGAGTTGCAGTTCCACAGTCCCTGCTCCCATAGTAGTACTTGTTCTTGTGTTTTGGCCAGATGCCCCCAGTGTGGGGGGGGGGGGGTGAACTTGTGGACTGCGACCAGGGGTGGGGTTCCCATTCAGCAAAAAATAATAATTCCTTGTGGGTATATGGAGACTTTTACTAAGGAGTAAGACCAGCAGTCAGTGTCAAACAGGCATCTTGGGCCAACCAGAGATTCTGATTGTTTTGAACTCAGAAAACTGCACTAAAATCTCACATTTTCACAGCAGTTGCAGATATTTTTTTCCTTCTGCTGCAACTACAGCGTAAAGGAGCCATCGGCCATTCATAAAACTTTATTTTTCTGAGAAATATATCCTTCAGTAGCCGTAAACTACAAGTAATGTTACACAAAAGAGCTATCTATAGTGTTCACAAATATGTGTATAACATTCCTATAACTGTACATGGGTAAACCTGTTTACTGATTGAGATATTTACATCATTATATTTATACTTCTTATGCATGTGTACTGTTATATAATAAATACCTCAACACAGAATAAAAAAAATCATATTCAGTTCTAATAATCTGTATCAAAGGAGAATGCCAGGCTCGTTAGACTAGGGAGGAAATAGAGGGGAAGAAATAGTTACCGTTTTGCTCCATCAATCCAATGCATTCTCCTACTTGCCTCAGAGTTAGGGAGTTATTCTCTAACGTCTGAATTGAACTGTCGAATTCTCAAACAGCAGATTACCATTACAAATCCACGATTGCGACAATTCTCTCATTGTAAAGTTGTGACTGCAACAATTTTTAAAGTTGCAGTAATGACAATATTTCCATAGTAAAGTCGTGACTGCGACAGTATAAAGACACGATTGCAACAGTCGCAGTCTATTGCGACTATCTTGAGCTGGCGAATTCACATCTTTATGCGGCAATTTGGACTTTATAGAATAACCTCCCTTAATCTTCTTGTCTTCTCTCTGCAGGCTGAGATCCTCTTCAATTCCTGTTTCCAGTTGAATGTCAGCGTACTGATCAAGTGCAGAAGCAGAAATATGATTTAATACTGCTTCTGTGTTTGATCAGCTTGCTGAAATGTAAGTGCTGGAGCGAAGAAGCAAAGTAGTGACTATTTCACAGCAGCCACCCCCTTCTGAATCACCCCAAGGAAAATGTGCTTCGACTTCTGCTTTAAATAAATATTACCCTTTTATAGTTTTACCTCATTTTTGCAAGTACTGGGAATAACTTTATACTGTTCCTGGTGGGGATTTACAGTTTTAGCCAAATAAGCCAAGACTCAAATGTATGTATACTTTTATTTATAAAGCACTTGGAGCAGAGGCTATCAGAATAGAATCCTAGCCCCTCCCCCTTTTAGCTCTGTGCAGGCTGCTACTTTTGTGCAACATTTAGATTACTAAGCAGCTTTTGACTCTGAGCTATTTTAGGCTGTTTTTCTACAGTTTTTTCAGAGTTGCCTTGCACTGTTTCCTAAAGCAAGCAAGGATGAATTTTAATTAGTTTAAAGAGGGGAGAGCATGCTCAGAGGGGTCTAGATTAGCTGAAAACCTTTGTTCCAACTATTTTTATTTCTATGACTATTCTGCAAAATTGGTTAGTAGAAAACTGTCATTTTAACACTTGTACTTAATACTAGGTGGTCAATAAATAGAAAGCTCTTTATTTTTACAGGCTATGGTGTCCCTTTAAATTTGTTTGGTACATTCCATCATCTCAAAAAGTCACAATGATGTCAGATATGTTTTAGTAAAACGAACAGTAAATAGTTTACTCATCTCTTGAAATAACCCTAATGTGCACTTGGCCTGTAATGACTATGGCAAAATCTGCTTAATACTTCCACTTGTTTTGTTTATTTTAAGAGCTAAAAGCAAACATAGTTTCACTTCCATTTTTGAGAAGAAGATATGAGTTCATATAAATATATCAGTTTTCTTGAAATCAGGCGCAGATCTTTCCTGTAACCCAGTTTTTTATACATAGTGTCTATTTTCTTTTGTCCTCTGAAAATAAAAACAACTAAGGTCTGCCGCAGAATCATTAACCCACATAATATCATGTTTCGGACCTACCACAACTAGAACAAAATGCATGGAAGAAGTCTGTTAATATGTTTCAACCATTACTTGCCTAATTAAATGAGATGTTCACATTAAGGGGGTTATTGACTAAAATCTGAATTGTCTCATAAAAGTGTGAATTCGCCAGCTAACAATGGTTGCACACTGCACAGTGGGCACGGTCGCAACTTTACTATGCAAATATTGTTGCGGTTGCAGATTTGCTGTGGGAACCTGCAGTTTAGTCAATAAGGAATAGAGAATCAGGGAGTAGCCACCCCGAAATAAGCAGAGTTCACTTCGGCAGTTAAATTCTCACTTTAGTCAATAACTCCCTAAATGCCCTAATTAGCAGTTTTCTGAAATAATTTGAAGATGTCTTCATTATTTATTTATTGAAATGGTTATTTTAATTCTTTAAATTTTTGTTGACATTAAAATAGTTGTCTGGTTGGTAGGGTGTGTTGATCTAACAATCAGACAGAGGTTCTAAAGGGAAACTATAGTCAGATTAAATATTTACATATGCAGTACTATACCTTAGTGAGAATCGTAAACAAGTTGAGTGTCTGCCAAGTGACCGAAGTCACCTTATAGAGTCTTGTGCTATTGGCGCTGAGTAATCAAAGCTCTTTGCATAAAAACGCCTATAAGTGCCTGTCATGATCTCAGCGTTACAGAGGCCCTTAGTACAAAGTCTAAGGGGGTAATTCAGAAAATTGCGAACTTACTTCCTGATCCTTTGCATCAGCTCGCTGAGACTGTTACGCGCTCGCCGATGTCCTACACCCGGATATCATCGAACTCTTTAAAGGTTTGGAATACCTTTAAAGCGTTTGCTGATGTCCACGTGTAGGACATCAGAGAGCACGTAACAGTCTCGGTGAGTTGATGTGAAGGATCGGGAGGTAAGTTCGCAGTTTGCTGAATTACCCCCTAAGTCTATCAGGTGCCTTCGCTTACATGGCGCATGTTATCCAATCGTGCACCGGCATTACACAGCATTACACACAGTAGCGGTTAGTCAAATGCTACACAAAGAGAATCTTTTAACACATCCTTCAGTGCAGGAATAAGCTCCCAGCTAGGAGCGAAACGCGTTTACCTGGCCTCCTCTTCTCCTCACTATGGTTGTAAATCCATTCAGCTTGTTTACGACTTTTGTAATACTATTTGTACTGTTACTACCTTCACATAGCACTCTTAATAGTCTACACTTTACCAGTGGCTACCAGTAATATCAGTCATATGTGTTGGCTTTATTGATTGAGGGTAGGAGTGTCAGTTAAGAGTATAGTTTAATCAATTTATTCATTTTAATTGTTTTTAATTGTTTTTGTTTTGTATGTCACTGATTACAATAAAGAATAGCACTTTTTTCACATATATCAAGACTGCGTAATTTTGTAGGACTATTTTCTTCTCTTTTTTTTTTTATACATAGACTAGGATAAAGGGAAAATACGTTTTCCTATAACAGACAGAGTCTTTTATTTTTTTTATACCTGTATTCACTGAATAATGAAGAATTACTAATGAGATTAAGTTGGGCCAACGGCAAGTGCCAGATACAGTGTTCAGGATCTGAGAAAGTTACGCATTAAATTCAAGAAACTGCAAGAAACTGCAAGGGGTGTGATCCCAATAACAACTCCCAACTGACAGATGTGGTTTTCAATGCTTAGGTGAAGTAAGAATCTTGGTGGTATATTTACTATATGGGAACTGATTTCTGAGCACAGCTAGCCTAGAGAACGTGAATTAGTTGTTCTACGATACAAAAGCAAAGAGCGGATCTGTTATGGTGGCCACGCTGTGGCTTCTGGTACTAGTCATTCACCCCTCCCCTTTAAAAGAAATAAATTGCCCAGCTCTGTTAAAATCACTGGGCAATGCCCTGTTCACACCCAGTGATTCTGTTACTGAGAGTAGGATTTAGGCATGGATTGGAAGCACATGATCAAGGCACTGCCCAGGGTCTTGTGTAACATGAATCTCCCACCGGCTACAGTTCCATTGTGATGTAAGCTACTCTGCATGATTTGAGAATTGCCCTTGCTAAACTAAAGGTGTATTAAACAAGTAAACTGAATGTCTCAGCTGTCATCTGGACTTTGTGTTTTGATGTAGTGACGCAGAGTGGCATTTATACTGAGCCATGACATGAATAGTGTTTTATTTAACTATTTCTTGAGTTTTTAAATACATGCCAAAAAATATCTCTGGTAGCAGTGGACAGCAAGGTACCAAGTACCATGGTGACAATTTATCACTGTACTGTATATGTATCAATGTACACAGTGCTGCTTATATCTTATCGTGGCATTTTTATAAAGGATAATGTACCCCTTTCTGTAATTTATAAGGATATTAATAGACACAGAGAAGTTCCATGACCATATAAAAGCAGGAGACCTGTGGCTTCTATTAATATTTCATTTTAATATTCTTAGAAACTACAGAAAGGGTTATAATATCCTTTATATTACATGTGCCAGTTTTGAAACCAAAATAAAATACATTAACAACATGAAACCCGTTTTAGCACTTGATACACCCATAAACCCTTCTGTATACCCATATTTTGCTGTGATGTTATAGATAATAAAATATAGATTACTACTGAATACTTAGCATAATAACATCATCATTTTTCTTTTAATACAGCATTGTCCATGTTCTCCCGCTGAGAGGACCAACATTATTGTTACATAGAAATGTTGGAGGCTGAATCCTAATAAACTGACAAATATATCCATAAACATTGGACAGGTCTCTAAGGCAGACAGGGGCATGTGAAAATACTTTGGAGCGAACCCCCTCTTGCCCAGTCCTCAAGATTAAAGTCCAACTTAAATCTAATATTTGTAATTGGAATGGTGGACTATTTTAATGAAATACTTTATAACACAAGTTAATGACTTCGTCTTCACAAAGACTAGAGGAATACCATGCAGATGACAGTATTTAAGTTAATTTTAGTCTTGTCTGCAATGTTTCTTGGCATCCCTCTCAATGTCTTGCTATAAATGCCCCCTGCTCCATCCCTTTCTCTTGTCTTTCTTTCCTTCTGCATGTACAGTTGTGCCCCTGAGCTCCTAAAAGCTGTCAGTGTGAACTGTAGCGTGGTCACCTCGAATCAGGGCAATGAAGCGAACAGAAGGATCACTAATTGCCAAGGCTGTGGGAATGGTTCAAGGAAGATGGAGGGAGAGGGATGGCAGGGGGGGAAAAAATGAGTGTAGCCTCAGGTTAGACATTTCAGACATTAATGCAGTCATATAATGCCATCCCACACACGGCCTTGTTTACAACTGCAGCCCAGTGACAATAGAGTGTAGTGACAGGTTTAGCACGAGACCTCATCAAAATCACCATTTTCTCCTTACTGATATTACAAGTGCTTCCTGATTACATCAAAGTATCCACATCCTATTTAAAGGGCAACTAAACCCAAATGGAAAATGTCTATGGGCCTTATTGACTAAAGGCCAAATTGTCGCATATAGCTCTGAATTCACATTCAATTGCCACTTCCCCATGTTTACTTATTGATCAAACTCTGTGATGTGGCAAATACGCATCTAATTCAGGCATCTACGGTAGTCACGATCTTATGGAGCACTCTGCAACACAGGTACATCGACTATTGGCCAAGTGGTGGAGTGTGTCACAGTTGCAAATTAAACAATGTGGAGTGCTCCGAATTCACCTGTTTGATTTGGCCACATCAGAGTGGCGAATAGGGGGGATAATGGCAGGGCTCTGGTGTGGCATAAGGCAACTATTCATTCAAAAGTTACAATGTATAAGTTATTTACTTATATACAGTAAGTGGGATATATTGAGGATGATGTCACTGCACTTCACTGGGGGAATTCACATCACTCTGCATGACTTCATGACTTGTATTGAGGTGAATTTGACAGGTGAATTCATCCTTCAGTCAATAAGGCCCAATGCATAGTGCTGCTGTACACTTTGCCATGTACATGAGTTTGAAGTTATGTCTTGCTCTGTCTCTCTGTTTACATCTGTGTCTGATTCGAACATGATATATTTCAGTTTAGTACCCGTGGCTACCCCAGGGCAGAGCACTTCTTTACATTGTCACTGACAGGGGTAATGGATTTCAAACAGTCTATTACACCTGCATTTTTTTGCCTTGTGCGGCATACTCACTCAGACAGTAGGAGCCCTGATTTCAGCTCCTTAATTTGCCACCTTGAACTTGTGAAATAAAATTCATCAATTTAACACAGTACACCGTTCCAAATTCACAGTTTCAAAAGACTCAGGGGGTTATTCTCTAAAGTCCAAATTGTCGCATAAAGATGTGCATTCGCCAGCTAAAGACAGTCAGTTGCAATAGACTGCTACTGTCAGTCGCATCTTTATAATGAGAATATTGTAGCAATAGCGACTTTACTATGGAAATATTGTAGCAGCAGGAACTTTAGGAATTGTCGCAGTCACAACTTTACAATGGGAGAATTGTCCCAGTTGCGGATTTGTTATGGGAATCCGCTGTTTGAGAATTCAATGGTCGAATTTGGACTTTAGAGAATAACCCCCCTCAGACGCTTGAGAGATAACCTAATTACCTGTGCACGTGCACACAAAGGGATGTAAATTCACAACCATTATAAGTGTCCAGATTAGTTGCAAATTTGCCACATCACCACAGTTTGATGGATGTGCAAAGATCGAGAAGTGGCAAATGGACACAAATTCTGATTGTTACGCAGCCATTTGAACTTTCATGGGTAAGCCCCTTGGTATCAAGTAATCCTACCACTACTAACTAATTAATAATTAATTCTGTATTATGTTCATGTATCATTCTGTATTATTTATCATACTATATTATGCTACTGTTGACCTATAGTTATTAGCAAACTGTACTGTATCATTTACTGAGCCAGGTCAGGATAGGATAGTATGAGGCGTAGCAGATTTGCGGTGCCTAGCGTACGGAGGACATTTGTATCTAGTTGTGAAACTTGGAAGAAGAAATGCAAATTGTTTCTTTCTTATAATTGTATTTAATAAGAATCACCACAGTTATTGCATACTATGACCTAGACAATCTCTAATGGGTTTTGTTTGGATATGATCATACTGTACATGATCAAATGAATACCCTAACGCTTGGTTGGATAACATGTATTTGATATATATAATAGTATAATGAGCTCTTGTTGGGAATAAAGAAACAGTTTAAAAGGTGTGGTGTCCAACCCCAGGGTTGAAGAAATACTGATTACTCTTGAGATTATTGTTGAGTCTGACTTTAATCATTTCACATAAAAAGAAAAAAAATTCCTTAAAATTAAAGCGACGGGGTAAGCTGCAGGAAATGCTTTATTTAGTTAATAGTGATAGGAACTTCCTAGGGTGGAGAGGGAAATCCTCTTCTGAACAACACAATATCTTGCAGGGCTCCTCTTTTCTATATGAACGCAGACGGACCCCAGAGACCTTCAGGAATGTTGCCTCATCAAGAGGTCAGTGGGTCAGCTATTGGGATGCTCATTAGTTTGGCCTACTGGTTAAAAGTGCACTTTAATCCTCTTCATCTGTGTCACATACAGCTGCTGTATAAGCCTTATTATTACAAATAATGTCATAACATAAAAAGCATAGTTTAAAAAGAAAAATGTATAATAGAGAAGAGACTAAAAAGATGTGATTTTTTTTTTTAGACTTGCTCCTTGTACTTTTTTGGTGATTTAAATGAAGCCAGTATCAAGGTGTGTTGTGTGTTGTATGCAGTCAGTAATTAAGCTTGACCCTTGCTCCCGTAGTCTCTGAGGTAACCAGAACAGTACAACAGACATTTGCATCTTCTTCAATTACATTCCCAAAAAGCTCCAATGAAAAACCTAAGGGGATTATTCTCTAAAGTCTGAATTGTTGCGTATAGGTGCGAATTTGCCAAATAAAGACAGCTGTAATACTACTGTCGCAGTCGCATCTTTATAATGAGAATATTGTCACAGTCGCTACTTTATTATGGGAAAATTGGCGCGACTTTATTATAGGGAAAATTGTCGCGACTTTACAATGGGGGAATTGTAGCGGATTTGATATGGGAATCCGCTGTTTGAGAATTCAACAGTCGAATTTGCATCTTAGTGAATAAACCCCTAAGTGTTTGGACAAGATGTGACATCTAAAGGACTGCTCTGACCCCAAACATTTACAATGTAAACTCTACTTTTACCTCTACAATGTAAACCTCTTGTTTTAATCATTGCCTGGCACTTAAAAAGTGATTCACCATTTTAATCAGGGGAATTCATCAACAGGGGCCTAGAAAACCATACCACCCAATCAGCTGTTAGGATTTACTGGTACAGGGAAATTATATAGGGAATTATGAAAGCCAACTTTTGATTGGTTGCTATGGGTTACTAGTCCTCTGTAAACGATTGCCCCTTTTGATGAATTCCCCTGTGTGTTTGTAATTTACTTTACTTGTACTATGTTAAGCACATTTTCCATGTCTGGATTATAAATGAGTTAAATTGTTCATTGCTGTGTAACTTTGTGGTCCTTTATAAGTAAAAATCTACATACAAACATATACAACATGCCCATGAGCCATGTATAACTTGATTATTAAAATAGAATCCATTAACTTTAACGGGGATGTAATATAGGGCAAATGATTCCTCCACTAAATGCCATAAGCTGTAATTATAATCAGAATTTACCTTCACTGTATTTTTCTACAAAAAGTGAATGGAAACCCATAATTTACTCTGTGCCAAATATCCTTAAGTATACACAGGATAGCTGTGTATTATTATTCAATGACTTCAGTGAAACATTGCCCCTGTTGTTTTTTTTAAAAGAGCAGACTGATTACTTTGCTTTATCAAGCAGCAATTTAAAAATAATGTTAATACAAATCTTCTAAAAAAAAACCGAATTTTAGTGATTTACTGAAGCTCAGTTAAATTGTAAAGGATGATCCGGAAAGCTTTCAATTATTTGCAACCTGCAAGTAAAACTGATGTTTGTACATTTATAAAATTGGCTGATGCTATCAGTTTGCGTCCACACATCATTATTTTTTTTTTTTTATTCGCTGAAATTTTTTATTCTGCCAATCAAAATCGATAAATATTGATCTGTTGAAATTGGCACGCTTAGCACTGTTTTCGGTGAGATTCACCTTCCATTACATACGGATATCAACTGTATTCTTCTGACCTGAAAAAGCATTGGAGCGTGGAAAAATGACCGGACCTACTCCTTAGGGAATAATGGGTTTTCTACAACTCTCAATCAGGCAAACACTTTTTTAGCTAAAAAGAAATAGACAGAACTGCTTTGGAAATTGGAAAAAACAGTGATATCTATATATTGCCAATATGATATCACCTCATCTTTTTAGAAATATCCCACACGGTATGAAGGTATCTCTCCTGGATCCTGCTTTCCTTTGTAACTTCTCGATTTCCCAAAAATTGTGAATGTGCAGCTGTTTCATAATATGAGATTATTTTAACAATACTGGCTGCTTCCCTCTTATACATCACAAAATAATAAAAATGTCTAAAAGCTCTGATATTGACCTGTCCCAAGCTCAATGGAAAGAAATTATTTTTATGTCCAGTCTTGCATCTGCTAGAATTTACTGAAATAGTCTGCAAACAAAAACATACTGCAAACTAGTGGAGCTGGGCACTCTGTGTAGTGGCAGGACAGGGGGGTTTGTAGGTTAAAGGTTTTCATTTTTGTACAGTCTATTTCAAAGTTAGAGAAAAGCGGAGGGTGTTGTGGGCAATGTTACCAACCAATGTTTGTTTCAACAGTTCCTGGACAGTAACAAGCTGATGATTCACTGGTTCATTTAACCCTACTCTGAGTTAATTAGTGCAAGAATATACCCTGAAAAAACAAACAAAGAAAAGTAGAGCTAACAAAATAAAAAACACGAGTCCAAAAAAAATGTCCAAAAGGTGAACATTGCTGTCGTCTTCCTAGGGTCCGCCAAAACCCTCAATTCCTTCCAGGGACCAAACAAAACTGTGAAGCTGTGAAGAAAGCGCAATAAATACAGGCACGTAATAGGGCCTTATCAATTGTACCAAAATGAGTGGCTGTAAAAATAGCCCAAATGTGCGAAAATGGAGGCTAGTGCCACTGTGTGTGAACACAGAAAATGAAAATCAAAGTCTTGCTAGATGCAAAAACTCAAACACCCAGTGTGGTGTATAATATCTGATTAATTGGCTTGAAAATCTTCTAAATCTGGTGAGCATATAAGTGTGTCATACACCACACTGGGGGGGGAA